>CM055755.1:1249929-1387429 GCA_029465975.1 Dallia pectoralis | reverse complement strand
CTGTCAGTTAACTGAAATATGTATGTAGAGTATTACTGTCAGTTAACTGAAATATGTAGAGTATTACTGTCAGTTAACTGAAATATGTAGGAGTATTACTGTCAGTTAACTGAAATATGTAGAGTATTACTGTCAGTTAACTGAAATATGTAGAGTATTACTGTCAGTTAACTGAAATATGTAGAGTATTACTGTCAGTTAACTGAAATATGTAGAGTATTACTGTCAGTTAACTGAAATATGTAGAGTATTACTGTCAGTTAACTGAAATATGTAGAGTATTACTGTCAGTTAACTGAAATATGTAGAGTATTACTGTCAGTTAACTGAAATATGTAGGGTATTACTGTCAGTTAACTGAAATATGTAGAGTATTACT
Source organism: Dallia pectoralis (assembly GCA_029465975.1). Taxonomy (NCBI): domain Eukaryota; kingdom Metazoa; phylum Chordata; class Actinopteri; order Esociformes; family Umbridae; genus Dallia; species Dallia pectoralis. The sequence continues at coordinate 1,387,050 of CM055755.1, read as the reverse complement.
GTCAGTTAACTGAAATATGTAGAGTATTACTGTCAGTTAACTGAAATATGTCAGTTAACTGAAATATGTAGAGTATTACTGTCAGTTAACTGAAATATGTAGAGTATTACTGTCAGTTAACTGAAATATGTAGAGTATTACTGTCAGTTAACTGAAATATGTAGAGTATTACTGTCAGTTAACTGAATTATATGAAATAGAGTATTACTGTCAGTTAACTGAAATATGTAGAGTATTACTGTCAGTTAACTGAAATATGTAGAGTATTACTGTCAGTTAACTGAAATATGTAGAGTATTACTGTCAGTTAACTGAAATATGTAGAGTATTACTGTCAGTTAACTGAAATATGTAGGGTATTACTGTCAGTTAACTGAAATATGTAGGGTATTACTGTCAGTTAACTGAAATATGTAGGGTATTACTGTCAGTTAACTGAAATATGTAGGGTATTACTGTCAGTTAACTGAAATATGTAGAGTATTACTGTCAGTTAACTGAAATATGTAGGATATTACTGTCAGTTAACTGAAATATGTAGAGTATTACTGTCAGTTAACTGAAATATGTAGAGTATTACTGTCAGTTAACTGAAATATGTAGAGTATTACTGTCAGTTAACTGAAATATGTAGAGTATTACTGTCAGTTAACTGAAATATGTAGGGTATTATTTTTATATTTCCTAATGTGTCCGTAGTTCTAGACAGGCAGATCTTTCTCTGCTGAAGGTCAGAATCTGACAGTGAGAATGATGGGTTTATTCTGGCTAATGTCAGAGGAGAGAGGTCAAAGAGTACATTAAAAAAACTGTACTATAATAGACCCTATATCGTACTGTACTATAACAGACCCTATATCCTACTGTACTATAACAGACCCTACATCCATTTTATGGTTTAGTCCTACGCCCCAGATGTCCCAGTGTGTCTGTGTGTGTGTGTGTGTGTGTGTGTGTGCGTGTGTGAGTGTGTGAGTGTGTGTGTGTGAGCGTGATTGTAAATTGGGTCACTCTCTCCTGCCAAGCATCTGAGTAGAATTCTCTGCACACAAACATATTGTTCCGGGTACCAAATGGCAACCTAGATGGACTAGGTAGGCACACTACTTTCTACAGAAACCAATCAAAACATTTCTCCAGGCTTGTGGGTCAAAAGTAGAGCGCTACAGAGGGAGTAGGGTCACATTTAGGATGCACAGGGTAGGGTTTGGATAATCTTAAATCTAAACCGGACTAGTCAGCAGGAATCTCACATGTTTGCTCGCCCAGGTTTGTATGCAGTAATACCTTTGTTAGACGAGATCAGACTGAAATGTACGTCACTCTGACATGTACATCAGGAGGCTCTGACCAGTGGCTCATGGGAGACGGTTGCCTAGGATACGACCACTTGAGCCCATCCAGCCTCCAGAGATGATGCCCTCTCTGACCCAAAGCGGTTGGCTTGTGCTCACTGCTCACCCACACCTCCTACTGTAAAAACATCCACCAGAACATCCACCAGATCATAAATATGTTCGTGTATAACAGAGCTCATACGCTACAATATGTCTTGCCAACCTAGTGATTTTGCTGACGTTCTGCCACAAGCAGAGCTAGCTACAAACTCAGTAAAATAACACAAATCCTTTATGAACGGGATATAATATAAGCCTCTTCCAGCTGACTGAATTATCTTCTTATCTACCCCTATAACTACACAGACCAACCATGATTCGGTCTCCATCTCGATCAGGGAAACAAAAACATTGGAAGAATAGTTCAAACTCATTAAAAGAAAACTGAAAATATTAAAATCACTTGTATAACTCTGAGATCTATTCCCTGCAAGAAGTACACTGGTTTTGGCTAATAAAGTGCCAGTTGAAATGCACATACTGACACCAGCGTTTTAAGTAGAGGGACGGACGAGGCAGGACTGCCAAAGAGAGCTGATGGATATATTAGTCCCAGTACGCCAAATGGAGATGAATGGGCTGTCATGGTGGAGAACATGGAGAACATGGATAAAAACACAGGTGGCTCGACTCCCTCTGCTAACAGAAAAAAAACCGGAGACACATGGATCCTGTCTGTCAGCATCACAGCTACCAGACCCAGTCAGAAACACAGTCTGGAGGAATGTAGACTGCCCCAGTCAGAAACACAGTCCAGAGGGAAGTAGACTGCCCCAGTCAGAAACACAGTCTGGAGGGAAGTAGACTGCCCCAGTCAGAAACACAGTCTGGAGGAATGCAGACTGCCCCAGTCAGAAACACAGTCTGGAGGAATGCAGACTGCCCCAGTCAGAAACACAGTCTGGAGGAATGCAGACTGCCCCAGTCAGAAACACAGTCTGGAGGAATGCAGACTGCCCCAGTCAGAAGTGTGAGGAGCAGGTCGACAACTCCTCCCTGACAACCCAGTTACAAAAACATGGTAGGTGGACTTGGGAGGCAGGACTTTGCGAGTCATCTGTCCAACCAAGGGTTTGTGAAAGACCTGTCCACTTCACTAGAGTACATATAGCCCAATAAAGACCATCTACATTCTGTTACTAATGACTGAATAAACATACTTCTTGGTCCAGGCAGGAGATGCTGTTGTGTCCAAGGTCCTCCTACGTCGTTCCAAAATAAGGAATGTCTTGTTCTGGTGAAAAGGGAGTGAGGGGTGGAAGAGCGGGAGAGAGGGAGAGAGAGAGCGGGTGAGAGAGGCAGGGAGGGAAATGTTCATTCTCACAAGACAACATTGGCAATCGGCCTGCGAAATAATTAGCCTGTGTGTAGGATGACACACACTCACCAGTCACCCACATGACGTTAATTAGAAATAGGGGTCAGCACCAAAACACGGGCAACGGCAGCACCAAAACACGGGCAACGGCAGTACCAAAATACGGGCAACGGCAGCACCAAAACACGGGCAACAGCAGTACCAAAACACGGGCAACGGCAGTACCAAAACACGGGCAATGGCAGTACCAAAATACGGGCAACGGCAGCACCAAAACACGGGCAACGGCAGTACCAAAATACGGGCAACGGCAGCACCAAAACACGGGCAACGGCAGCACCAAAACACGGGCAACGGCAGCACCAAAACACGGGCAACGGCAGCACCAAAATACGGGCAACGGCAGTACCAAAATACGGGCAACGGCAGTACCAAAATAAGGGCAACGGCAGTACAAAAACATGGGCAACGGCAGTACCAAAATACGGGAAACGGCAGTACCAAAATACGGTCAACGGCAGCACCAAAACACGGGCAACGGCAGCACCAAAACACGGGCAACGGCAGCACCAAAACACGGGCAACGGCAGCACCAAAACATTTGCTCCACACCGCATCTCTGCAATATTAAGTTGTCAAATGTTAAGACTACATGCTAGATATTTTCCTTGACATGGGTTATATAAATACCAATACATAAAACCGGAGTAAAGGCCACAGAGCAAACAGACATAAAAACCAGACACAGACAGAATCAGACATGTTCCAAATAGCCTACGCCCGTCTACGTAGCATATTCTGCTCTGGACCAAACCCCTATTGACCAGGCCTATCCAACCTGTATCAAAACAAAACCCCTATTGACCAGGCCTACTCAACCTGTCCGGTAGGTTTTCTTCAACCCCAGTTGTGACTAACCTGATTTAAATACTTATTCAGCGCAGAGGCAACTGTTTCGACTCAGGTGTGCTGAATTATGGCAGGACCGCAGGGCAGGAGATCTCCCGGAAAAGGGTTGGGCGGATCTTCTGTAAGCCCTGGTTCACATTCGTGCACTATAGGAGAAGGATTGTGGGCCATTTGGTATCCAAGCAAAGTTTGTCCACAACAGAACAAACAGACCACTCAGGGCACAACAGAACATAATTAACTAGTTAGTCCACGAGCAGTTATGTGAATGTGGGGTGAACTATGTACCACACATACAACAGAGTACTCTATAAGGATCTAAAATATGCGCATTTCAAGCAATCGCCTGTGTTAGGAGGGTTCACACTTTTTGCGCAACAAAGGAACAAAAACGTACAGTTTGCGAACAACACAAGTCCTAAAGTGTAGTGAAAACCCAACAAATTAACATATGAATTTGCAGACGACATTCTTGTCCATGTGGTTAAAATCAAAGATCCAGCCTAGCCTCCAGAAGTCTACCCAACATACATCTCTATTTGTGTTCGGTCTAAACCCGTTTTGAACACAATGCCCTGTGAAACCTAATGGCAGTGATCCAAGCTAGTGCACAACCTAGGTAGTAGGCCGCTGTTTGGGATGAACGTACGGTAAATGTCAAGAGAAAAGGCAGTTCCAGAGGGCTCGTTGTCCCGACGCTTCATGGCTAAAAGAAAGAGCCTAACTCGCCCCAACACGAGGGAGAAGGCCAGGGGGAGGGGGAGAGAGAGATAGACACACCCATTGAGTATTGTTGTCATTTATGTGGAATCATCTTCTGCCCTAAGGACTCGGGAGCCCTTCTGCAGGAAACCCAAGACATTATAGCTCCACTACGGCTTGTACCTCCATCTTGTACCTCCATCCCCCTCTTCACCCCCCGATAGTAATTATATTAAAAAGTATTAGATATATTAGCACATTAGTGGGACTCATAAGTGTTTGGACAGAGACATAATTTGTTCTTATGGCACTCTATTCCAAGACATTCCATGTGAAATACAAATACTTTGTGATGTAACTGCAGAATGTCAGTTTAGGGTGTTCACATAAAGAAACACTTGACAGTTCACGAATTAAAATCCATTTCATACATCATAATATATTTCACGTTATTTAGGACTTGGTTGTAAATCCTCTGCGTGCGATGAACCCAAAGACATCAGCAGATGCTGGGTATTTTCCCTGCTGATACTCTGCCAAGCTATACTGCAGTCATCTTTATCTTCTGGGTTTCCTGGGACTTTATTGCCGTCAGTCTTTAGCAAGTGAAACGCACGCTCAGGCAAATTCAGGTCAAATTATTGACTTCTTGCCAATCAAGAACATCCCACTTTTTGGCCCTGATAATTCTCTTAGGTTGCATTAGCAAAATGTGGGTTGTGATTGGCCAGCTGCTTTGTAAAGTGCCGACCAATTAGTTTTAAGGCCTTGGATGGACCCATGATAAGATAGCATTTGCGTATTCTTTATTCATCCAATGATGACGTCTTCTAGATCTACCAAGGCACATTTACCAATGCTGAGCTTTTATAAATTAAACAAAAATATTTGATTTCGTAACTAAGAAAATGTCTGCAACCAAGTGGGTAACTAAGCAAATGTCTGGAATCCTAAGCAGTCACTTAACATTTGAAAAACTTTCGTCTCTAATTACAAAAAAGTCTCAGGCTGTGCCCACTTGGTTGCAGTATTAAGTTTCAAATAATTTCCAATAAGATATTGTAGACATTTGAAATAAAGATATGCCTATAAGAGTGCCATACAAACAAACAGTGGACCACATTCTGTGTTGATATGGAAATATAGCACTTTATATAAAGTATTAGACTACAGGAGCCTGTATCTGGTATTCAATGCAGGCAGTATTACATGTTAGTTAGCATCTCGCTTTTAAACTACATTAGTTGCTTATTGGGACCCTCTCTATACGAACTGTGACGGTCAGTTAATAATAATGGAAATTAATATATTTTAGGGTCTTAAATAATATCTAATTGATATTACGTATGGTAGTCTATCTATATATATATATTATAGGTAGATATGCGTCATGGAGTGCCTACCTGAACAGGTGTTTAACCCGGACTGCTGTTCCCGCACGCACGCGCACTCCTGCGGTACTTAACTACATATTATCAGTAAATAAGCTTTCAGGGGGATTTCGTGTCTTAAACACCTTTTTTCATCTAATTATCTCCATTTGCTCTTCTGTTCCTGCCTCTAATAGTTCAGTAACCGATAAGACCCGTCTGGCAGATATTTGCATATTGTCCTACGGTGGCTGTGATTGGCTGAGGCGTGTGTGTAGGTCCTACACCTGACATGATCCTGACATGGTCATGGTCCACACGTGGTTCTACACCTGACATGGTCCACATGTGGTTCCTCCGCCAGTAACACCACACACACCTTCCTCACAAAGGTAGAAGTTAACCGTTCTTGTGATTTGGTGCATTTAAAAGGCTTTTTAGAATACGTTCGTCGTGCCATAAAGTTCATATAGTACAAACCGGGTAAAATATGTGACGTTCACTATTGGATAAGCGGCGGGGTCGTGCACGCGCACGCAGTATATGGGATCCTACCTGATGTAACAGCGCCCCCTACCGGTACCCAACCACACCTGCAGCACCATCTGGTCTCACATCCAGCAAACTGATGGAGGAAACTGGTGTGAGATGCAAACTAACAGCGAGTATCATTCCTCATATCTACTATGCGCACAGTAAACCTTTATTACTCCATTACTAGACAGGTCGCCATATTAATAAAGTAGCCAATACCATGTTAAACCATGTTAAATGTATTATTGCATGACCATACATTCAAATGTACCCTATGTTCAACATTATTTTCATGTTTTTGTATTTAACATTACAATAATTATATTCTAACTTTCTGTGACCATTTCATATTTCGGCCAAGGAGCATCCTACGTTGACTATAGGGTGTCTTGGCAGCAAGGGTATATAATCTATAGAGCGAGAACCCGGAGATACCAGAAGGGGCACAGAGGGAGATGCAGCCAGCTAACGAGTCATGAGACAAAAAGAGAGAAGAGAGAGTGATGATGCTGCGAACCAATAACCTCCTGCAAGGTCACCATAGGACTGTGTTAAATGCTGCTTCAAAAACAACGTGTGAAGATGCAGTTCACACCATCACCCTCTAGTGGCATCTTATCTGCAATATAAGGACTAGAATGGGATACGAGACTCAATATAAGGACTAGAATGGGATACGAGACTCAATATAAGGACTAGAATGGGATACGAGACTCAATATAAGGACTAGAATGGGATACGAGACTCAATATAAGGACTAGAATGGGATATGAGACTCAATTAAAGGACTAGAATGGGATACGAGACTCAATATAAGGACTAGAATGGGATACGAGACTCAATATAAGGACTAGAATGGGATACGAGACTCAATATAAGGACTAGAATGGGATACGATACTCAATATAAGGACTAAAATGGGATACGAGACTCAATATAAGGACTAAAATGGGATATGAGACTCAATATAAGGACTAGAATGGGATACTAGACTCAATATAAGGACTAGAATGGGATACGAGACTCAATATAAGGACTAGAATGGGATACGAGACTCAATTAAAGGACTAGAATGGGATACGAGACTCAGCATCCTCTAATATCAATGTCTGTTATTGTTGCAGGGATGATGAGATGGTACTGATGAGATGGTACTGATGAGATGGTACTGATGAGGTGGTACTGATGAGATGGTACTGATGAGATGGTACTGATGAGATGGTACTGATGAGGTGGTACTGATGAGATGGTACTGATGAGATGGTACTGATGAGGTGGTACTGATGAGGTGGAACTGATGAGATGGTACTGATGAGATGGTACTGATAGGATGGTACTGATAGGATGGTACTGATAGGATGGTACTGATGAGATGGTACTGATGAGATGGTACAGATGAGATGGTACAGATGAGATGGTACTGATGAGATGGTTATCACAGACAGATGGATGTAATCACAGACAGGTGGATGTAATCACAGACCGGTGGATGACAGGTGGATGTAATCACAGACAGGTGGATGTAATCACAGACAGGTGGATGTAATCACAGACAGGTGGATTTAATCACAGACCGGTGGATTTAATCACAGACAGGTGGATGTAATCACAGACCGGTGGATGACAGGTGGATGTAATCACAGACCGGTGGATTTAATCACAGACCGGTGGTGCGTCTTCCCCGATCCTACGAGGTCACTTCCATTCTACGCCGTCACTTAAATATCCCGGTGGTGCGACGGCATCAAACACAAAGCCAATGTTTCCATAATAGATGAGGACAGTCCGTCTAAATAAACATATACCTGTCATTACTGTCAGTTGATCGATGCATCTGCCGTCCGGTGTGTTGGACTGTTAAATAAAGCCGTAGCTGAAACGGGTCTGTGCTGCGACCATGTTGTCTGTACGACGGTAGAGGAGGGAGGCGGGGAGGGGGAGGGGGGGCAGGGAGGGGGGCGCAAATACATCATGACAGGGTTTATAAATTATTGTTAAAATAGTCCGGACCGCAAAGGCAAAAATCATGCATAATCAATAAACACACCAAGTCTGAACCGATGAGCCACACATTTACTAGAAATATATTTTATTTCAGAGTTTGTGCATCAATTCTCCACATACAGCAAATAAACAATAAATTAGCCAACTATTCGCCTTTGTTTTCGTCAGGGTATGTATTGTTAAATTATAGGTAAAATATAAGATATGCATTTTCCTAGCGTAATAACATCACACGCTTGAAAAATCAAACGGTATCAAACGTTAATGATATGGAAGTAACACAAGCAGTGACCCACCAAACAGAAGACACAGAGTTTAAATTAACTTGTTATACTAGTTCTGCTTATCTTATGTCAGAGGAACGAACAGTGCCGGCTTTGTACCCCAGCAAATCCTCAGGGTGTAGCGGGTCACGAGTTACCAGCGATGAGACGGTCAACAGTGTACCATGAGTCAAACGGTGACACTGGATGCACTCACGCCATATTAAAGGCTTGTTAGTAAACAACAGCAGCCAGATCACAAACCAGGCGAGAATAATACAAATGTGGCGGTCAGATCTTGAAGACAAGATGTACTAAACTGAAAGTAAACCATCTGTGTGAGGCAGAAGACCACCGGGCATAGAAAATCAGGCCAGGAGAACACCTACATCCTCTATAGAGCGCACATTCTGACCATATTTAAGGAATACGGAACAATTTGGAAAAAATTCTGGAGAGACAGAATAATTGATTAGACTATCACTAACCTCACTGAATAAACACGGCATGACTCTGTGTCTCCTGAGCTAGGATATTACAACGAAAACAAGTTATTGGGGGGTTTATGAAATGATTAAAGGGTATGTCCCCTCAGTCTTCTTTAAACTCAATTCAGTACAGGGCCATGGCCCTCTTTTTAACAAAGGCTGTGCTTGCCAATGTACACTGTATCCGTTGCATATACAGCTTCTTGTTGATTAGTGATGGATGCGATACCTGCGAGGAAACCAAGACACAGCGCCATCTGCAGGTTCATAATGTCCTTTCACTCACCTCAGTGACTGAAATAAAGATATTTTAAAACACGACTAAAATGAACTATTAACATACATTTTGAACAGAAAAAAGGAAAAATCTAAATGTTATCGACCACTGGTATAAAACCTAGATTTCTTGCACTCCCTATTGTAGTTTGCTAGTACACCAACCCACACAGAACCCACAATAAACACACCCTTGATTTGTAGAAAGATAGTTTTACTATAGTTTTACAAAGTCTTTTAATAGTTTGAGCGAATTAATTTTTTTTCTCTCTTTCTAACTGCTCTAATGGCAGAAACACTAAAGCATGAACAAAACACCCACTTAAAAAATATACAAAAAGCACATTGGCCCTCAGCACAACCGTACAGTATTTACAAAGAAATATTCTTCAGTGGTCGTCAGTCGATGAACACTGTCAAAAGTTAGAATGAAGTAGTTCTCTTGACTTCAAATTTAGACATTCCATTGTCAACCCTGTGATATTCTGTTTGATTTTTCAGAACTGAGACGTGTGAACTTGCTCTTTATGACCGGGTCTGGAACTTCTCTTTGGAAAACCAGAAATATTTCTTGGTGTTAGTCCCATTGTGTTTGGACCGATAGAACCTCTCAGGAACCGGCCGTACATGACAGTGCCTATAACTCCAACAGTCTGGTGTTTGCTGAGTTGTATTGTGTTGTTTATGGTGTTTGGTTGTTTATTCCCGTATCACAAATGTCTTTCTGCCTGTTGAATGTCCGGTACGACAAGCCTGACCGCCCCCGTCCACCATTAGACCAGTTTCATCACCGATCAAATCGATCCCATCTGTTCATGAAGTGGCCCGCCCCCTCGGGTCCGTCTCTGGACCAATCGTTACCGCCTCCCCTCGGGAACGCTCCTCCCCTCCCCTCTCCAAACCTGCCCATGCCACGGCCACCGAACCCGGGCCTCTCACCGTGGAAGTGTCTCTGGTCCTCCCAGCCGCCATCCTCCTCCATGCCGGGCGGACCCGGGTGGAAGTGGGGCCCGGGGGGTCCGTAGTGAGGGAAATCATCCATGGGAGGGTGGCCCATTGGCATCCTGAACCCGCCTGGAGGGCCTCTGGGGCGGAACATGGGACCAGGACCCCTGGGGACCATCATCATGGGGGGCATGTTGGGAGGTGGGAGGTGAGGGGGGAAGGGCAGCTGAAGGTGTCGGGGTCCCTGGGAAGGTCCCATATTCATGCTCGGCCTTGGAGGCATTATCCCCGCTGGCCCGGGAGGGCTCATCACATGACCCGGTCCACCTGGTCGCGGAGCCCCCTGCTGGTTGTCTGAACCACTGTCTGAGGAGGAGACACTAAATCTGGTTTTGTCTTTTGAGAGATGCTCCTCTTCAGTGCTCTTTGGGCCTCCTGCGACTGGAGGAGGGAACCCTGCAGACGGCGCAGGAACAGAACATGGGTTTAGAATAAAAGCCCAGAAGGTGAACAATCACCTGGTCAAAATTAACTTCAAAGATATTTCCAATCAGGTTGAGTTTCCATATTGTTCGGCAATAGAAGTAGTGGATTATAATTCGTCTAAAATCGTCTGGTGGAATGAGTGTACTAGAGGAATAACAATATGGAAAATCATTGATTGTGATCTTATAGTTACATTTTTCATAATATTACCTGGAGGCATCTGTGCAGGGTTAAAGCGTGTGGGCATAAAGGGTGAAGGTCCACCAGGGCTGAGGGAGGGGGGTGGTAGACTCACGGAGCCTGGGAAACCTGGGGGACCGCCTGTCTGGGCTGGAGGCACCTGGAGAAACAGTAACATCTCATTTACAACTAAAATTACTCTATTAATAAGGAAAATCCTAGCAAAAATTTAAATCAGCTTTTGGGTAATGTTGTTTTTTATTGGTTTGGAACAAATGTGGTCTTGATGTAGGATACATACAAACATCACATGGACCACTGCAGAAAAGAAAAACAGGAAATGTATTTAACCCGTAGCGCACTTGATATTATCAGAAATAATATTTGAGTGAACCGTAGTCACTGATACTGCAATACACTGTATAACTGTCACTGATACTGCATTACACTGTTTAACGGTCACTGATACTGCATTACACTGTTTAACGGTCACTGATACTGCATTACACTGTATAACGGTCACTGATACCGCATTACACTGTATAACGATCACTGATACCGCATTACACTGTATAACGGTCACTGATACCGCATTACACTGTATAACGGTCACTGATACCGCATTACACTGTATAACGGTCACTGATACCGCATTACACTGTATAACAGTCACTGATACTGCATTACACTGTATAACAGTCACTGATACTGCATTACACTGTATAACGGTCACTGATACTGCATTACACTGTATAACGGTCACTGATACTGCATTACACTGTATAACGGTCACTGATACTGCATTACACTGTATAACAGTCACTGATACTGCATTACACTGTATAACAGTCACTGATACTGCAATACACTGTATAACTGTCACTGATACTGCATTACACTGTATAACGGTCATTGATACCGCATTACACTGTATAACGGTCACTGATACTGCATTACACTGTATAACGGTCACTGATACCGCATTACACTGTATAACAGTCACTGATACTGCATTACACTGTATAACAGTCACTGATACTGCAATACACTGTATAACAGTCACTGATACTGCATTACACTGTATAACGGTCACTGATACTGAACCAAACTGACAATAGCCTGCTCTCCACATTAATACACTAAGTCTAACTAGACATTTGCACTTTTTCTAGTAATTTATTGTTTTGCAATTTTGCATATTCTAGTAATTTATTGTTTTCTATTGTTCGTATTTGTTCATTTAGTGTGTATTAAGTGTTTGAAGATATAAAAGAAAAAGCAATATGGTAAAGATTGAAAAAGAAAAGGCAGTATGGTAAAGTTTGAAAAAGGCAGTATGGCAAAGTTTGAAAAAGAAAAGGCAGTATGGCAAAGTTTGGAAAAGAAAAGGCAGTATAGTAAAGTTTAAAAAAGGCAGTATGGCAAAGTTTGGAAAAGAAAAGGCAGTATGGTAAAGTTTAAAAAAGGCAGTATGGTAAAGTTTGAAAAAGGCAGTATGGCAAAGTTTAAAAAAGAAAACGCAGTATGGTGAAGTTTAAAAAAGGCAGTATGGTAAAGTTTGAAAAAGGCAGTATGGCAAAGTTTAAAAAAGAAAACGCAGTATGGTAAAGTTTAAAAAGGCAGTATGGTAAAGTTTAAAAAAGGCAGTATGGCAAAGTTTGAAAAAGAAATGGCAGTATGGTAAAGTTTAAAAAGGCAGTATGGTAAAGTTTAAAAAAGGCAGTATGGTAAAGTTTGAAAAATAAAAGGCAGTATGGTAAAGTTTAAAAAAGGCAGTATGGTAAAGTTTAAAAAAGGCAGTATGGCAAAGTTTGAAAAAGAAAAGGCAGTATGGTAAAGTTTAAAAAGGCAGTATGGCAAAGTTTGAATTTCGGGGGATTAGGTCATCAGTTGTAATCTGTGATTCTCAAATAGAGGATGTGCTCAGTAGGGTGTGCTAGAGTCCAATAAACAACAAGACCCTGAGCTCCTGTCACTTTCTGATAGCCCAGTAGCTCCGCCCACTTGACCGCTGGTTGTCACTTTTCGCTTTTGAGTGCTTTGTTTTTTACCAATGTATGTTAAAGATACGTTAGTGTCCAGTTGGAGGTAAAATTAATTGCAGTTTATTTCATAGCTACCAAAAGGCATGTTTGCATGTATATTATGTACTAAAGGTGGGTGGTCTCAGGAATTGAACCCCTATCCTGGAAAGCAAGAGCTCAAGCAACTGACCGTTAGATGTCCACAAACAAGGTTCACACTACGCTGATCAAAACCAAGTTGTACTCAGCCAGGGAAAACTAAGTGGTAAAAACAAGTCAAATGGCAATGACTAAAATGTAATTTTAAAGGAATTACTTGTGTGGGGCTTGAACGTTAGTAGTCAGACCAGCAACTGAGAAGTTGTAAAAGCGAAGTTTCCCAAGTCAACTTACCTGACAAGCAACCCTGAGGACCAGGAACATTTCAACATGTCTGACATACGTTTTAATCTTTTCACACCGTGGACCGCAGTTCATCAGTTTTTATAATTATGCTGTAGACCCTGTGTCACCCAATTTATAGACGACGAATAGATGAAAAGTTAAATCGGCTGTCAAACCAAAAATTGATCAAATACATCAATTGGCTGAAGGCCCCTAGAGGAGAAGCTAAAAACTATAACAAGTCACATATTGACATGAGTACAAATGTTCGTTCCATAACTGATGATTGATTAGCGTTGTTCTAAGTTCAATCAAGTGTATATCTGATATATAGAGGGCTCACTTGAGACATACATAGTTATATTTATTAGGGCAATAGTCTTCATTCTTTAAGTACAGGTATTTGGCAACACCATGTCTTGGTGGGTTTGGCTGAAAATATCAAAACATGTCCAGAGAAGTACCCCATACCAATCTGGAAGTGGCTCTTTGACTGTGTGAGGCTATTCTGCCTCCACAGGTCCTGGTGGTCATGTCAAGGTCAACAATATGACGTACTTTAACAAGTAGAAGGACGTTTCCATGTAAAAACCTTGGCTAAGAGTAGACTCTAAAGCAGATAAACCCAAAGCACACATACACATTGTCAAAGATAGAATTTGTTGACCACATTTAGCATATTTCAGATTTTAGCATCAAAAACCTGTTGAATTAAACTTAAGAGAGTTGTCCATTAACCAAGACAAAAATATAGAAGATCTGGAGAGGTTCCACATGAAAGTCTGAGATCCCTAAAATATATATACACTCTGCTCAAAGTTTTTATTCACGCATAGGGAGGATGTATGGAGTATATTCTTCAACTGTGTGCAAATGATTTTGACAGACATCTTTAACAAAATAACATTTTAAAAACACAGCTAAACAAGTGTCGAAATGCAATAATATAGTTATATAACTAATAATATAGCACTGTAGCTATAATAATAATATAGCTCTAAAGCGCAATAAATGAATGATCCATTTTAGGAAACATTTTCATTATAACTTTCTAAAATGGTCAAACATTAAGCTAAAAAGACAAAACTATTAAGTCATCTAAAAGCATATGCCAAGCTGGTTGGTCAACATAACCAGGATGAATCATTCTAACTGGGGTCAATTCCATGTATCTTGTGATCAACCAGACAACATTCATCAAATCGAGAAACCGCTTCCATACCTCGCTTGTAAATTAATATATTTCTGTCTGGATTAATAAACAAATTCACTTCCACAAATCTCTGATTCACTATTGTCTCAAAATCTTTGTGATAATTTTGCCACGTATTTGAGGGGATATGCAACCTCAGACAGAATCAACACCTACCTGTCGTTTCCTTTGATTTCAGGGTGACAATGTCATCAACTAAACTCCGGTTAGGAGGTCAGACAGCGTTAACACAAACCAAGAGATTTTAGTGACCAAGCTTAATAAAACTGAGCCGTTGTTCGTATCCATAAAAAGAAGATACTGAATAAATTTAAAGTAAAAATAAAAGTGGATGTTTAAAATACTACTGGAATAAGACAAAATATTGGCAAAATTATTTGAGATATGCTTGTTTTGCTTAGTTCTAGATATCTAGAGCCAGGATATAAAATGCATTGCCGCTTGAAAAAGCCCCAGACCAAGGCTGTTTCTCAGATGTATAATGCCTACTGAAATGTCCTGAGTAGAAGTAGAATTATTAAAACGTAAAGCAAAGAAAATACATTATACTATAATTCATATTTGTTAAAATCATGATTGGCCTTTTCATTTAAGTTTACCCATTGATTCTTAAAACATGTAGCCTACATTTTGCCACAGCTTAGTTTAACTGTTACAACCGAGGACAACCCAAAAAACAAGCCTTTTCCCCTCCTATGTTTGTAAATAATATTGTGGGGAATGACCGTTTAGCGCGATGACATGTTGATCAGTGTGCATGCACAGCTCTCATGCAGGTCTACACCAAAACTGTGGGATTAGTTATTTGTTGTTGCATTTATTGATTCAAATATAAAAAGTAATTTTTTTATTTTAAATGAGAACAAGGTAACCAAGTTGCCTACGTATTTTTCTGCACTGGGTTCCTATTGACTTCTATTAGCTCTGTTCAAAGAGGGACGCGTCTGTAAATGCCTCAAAAAGCTTTGACCTTTAACACAATTTACAGTTATTGGAGTATTAAAAATCATTTCAGGCATTACATTAAAAAGAAAACAAATGAACAGAGTTTTACAGTCCAGCAATTAATATACCCATACACAAATGATGGAAAGAGTACCACAAGATTGAACTCGAAAAACAAAAACAGCTCCTCAATCAAATTTATTCCAAATCTTACTGGTCTCCTGCACTATTCATGCACATATGACATATTATATTAACGCATTACATATTCTAGCTGCCTATGTTCGCTTTCTATTCATGCACATATGACATATTATATTAACGCATTACATATTCTAGCTGCCTATGTTCTCTTTTTAGACTGTTCGTATTGTTTGTTCTGCTGTATTGTTCTTACATTTTCTTTAAAGTGTTGGAACGAGGAGTCAGTGCAAATTCTTCATGTGAGCAACACACCTTGGCAAATAAACCTGAATCTCATATTAATACTTTATTGCCAATTCTTGTTTCACTGAATGACCATGGTTATTTAAATCAGTAAGAAACTCTAAACCCATGAGCCAGAATAAAGCTAGCCATTATACTAACAAATGCACCACTAGACAAGAATGTCCTTCTACGACTAACAAAGAGAATAGGAGATGTCAAAACAAAAGTCCCAGATGCACACAACTACGTACTCTCGAAGAACACTTAAAAAAAGGGTAATTTAAAAAAGTCGGAACTGAAGAGAAACTACATATTAAACAAACAATAGCCTTCTAATATTATTTGTAATCGAGTAATCTCTAGATACATAGTATATTAACAAATCGAATCATTATATGCATACATTTAAAATATCATTTATTTGAATTCACAACGAATTGTGCATTTCACACGGCCACGCTTAGATCTAGGACGTCTCCTGGGGGTGTTTTTGTTGGAAAATATCTTTGCAGTGGCAGGAAAGGGCTTCTCCCATACCCAGGTCCTGCTTCATGTGACAGCAGATAAGCAGTGAGGGACTGACACAAGTAAGTCTCCCTGTAACTCCAACCTCACAGCACTATAAGGCGTTGCCTCCGACAGTGACTTCACTTTAGGCAACACGAACATCCTCAACAGAATAAATCCACCCACATCCGCATGAGCGAA
The DNA here is from genome assembly GCA_029465975.1 of Dallia pectoralis. Lineage (NCBI taxonomy): Eukaryota > Metazoa > Chordata > Actinopteri > Esociformes > Umbridae > Dallia > Dallia pectoralis. The sequence continues at coordinate 1,370,475 of CM055755.1, read as the reverse complement.
CTTGTTTACATTAGCCTGCATATGCAGTTAATAATTCATAGATATGTACAGTTGGCCTATTAAGGAACATTTCAAACTTCTGGCATTAACTAGTGTTCACTCAGAGTTTTAATAAAACCGTTGCTCTTTTTATACACTACAACCAGCTGATTGTGGGTGTAATTAAGGGAGAATTCACAATTGGCCTGGAGCTCCAGAGATCTACATGGGTGAAGAGGAACATCGCAAATAAAGCCCTTAAGGTTTTATCCAAAATAACAGAATGAGGACGACTTCTAGTTCTGCTGCCGCATGTATTTGACACAACAGAATGATCAGAGTTATTGTGGCTAATCTAAATGCTGCGTTGAGTTTAAGCCCCTACACGTGCAGTCAGCTGATCTAAATGCTGCGTTGAGTTTAACCCCCTACACGTGCAGTCAGCTGATCTAAATGCTGTGTTGAGTTGAACCCCCTACACGTGCAGTCAGCTGATCTCCCTGTAACCAGGTTACCTTTACCTTGCAGCAACTGGAGCTCCTCAACACATCCCAAGCGAGGGACATCCGACGATCACAATCCAGAGCGTCCAGAATCACTCACCTTTGTGAGGCTTCACGAGACTGAAGATCCTGGCGCTATCTGGTGTTGTAAATAGCCACAGTGGAGTTGGGATTAAAGAAAAGTAAGCCGCTAACGTGGAAACCATTTGGTAAGCGGTCACTGCCGGCGCCCAACAGGAAAAACCAAGAATTGCTGAGAGCAAAATGCATCTTCCAGGTTCAACTTATTTACCTACCTGGTCAACACTCTCAAGCTGGTTGGTTGACTAATGAAAACACTTTTAAGTGAGAGTTGGTTCAAGGGAACAGACTGGTGCAAATACTAAGTTGATATAGGAGGTATGACATTTACTTGTAAACTGTTAATTTCCCCTACTATACAAAGACCACAGATTTGGAAGACGCACTAAATCAATCAATAACTTTGGTACACCTGTACATTTTAGGACTGTCACATAAAATGGGCATGCTTAAAGTATTTGAAATGTACTAGAGAACCGTGGGTGAGCTCCACAGGGGCATATTCACTACTATACTAAAAATAAATGTAGAGTAAATCCAAGCAAAATGTTCAGTAGATTAAATAAGACTTGGGAGAATTGAACAGGGACCGTTTAGGCGACTGGGTTATCTTCAATGCTTTCAATGAACATGTTCCTTTTAAAATATTTATTTCACCGTAGTTCTAAAGACTTTCAAAAGACGGTTTGATTGCAGCACACAACTCACGTATCTAAGTTGTCCGTAGAAGTACAAACCAGAGAGACGTATATTTGGCAAAATAAGCCCAACCACATTTGAAGTAGTCTCTGAATATTAATGAAGAAGTGTTTTCTTTGCAGCACCACTGTGACCACACAAGGACACATGGTCGTGAATATACTCAATATGTCATATTACACTTATGTTCTTGGTTTATCTACGGACACCCTAATGTTCTGTGAATTAATCAGATAAAGGGAGAGGTTTAGAATAAAATAAATACCCCCTGCCTTCGACAATTAGTTATGCATATATTGTTTCCTCATGAAATTCTATATGCTTTCTGAACAGGGAGAATAAATACACTGTTCAAAAAATAAAGGGAACAATAAAATAACACATCCTAGATCTGAATGAATGAAATAATCTTATTAAATACTTTTTCTTACATAGTTTAATGTGCTGACAACAAAATCACATGAAAATGTCAATGGAAATCAAATGTATCAACCCATGGAGGTCTGGATTTGGAGTCACACTCAAAATTAAAGTGGAAAACCACACTACAGGCTGACCCAACTTGATATAATGTACTTAGAACAAGTCAAAATGAGTCTCAGTAGTGTGTGTGGCCTCCACGTGCCGGTATGACCTCCCTACAACATCTGGGCATGCTCCTGATGAGGTGGTGGATGGTCTTCTGAGGCATCTCCTCCCAGACCTGGACTAAAGCATCCACCAACTCCTGGACATTCTGTGGTGTAACGTGGGGTTGGTGGATGGAGTGAGACATGATGTCCCAGATGTGCTCAATTGGTTCAGGTCTGGGGAACGGGCGGGCCAGTCCATAGCATCAATGCCTTCCTCTTACAGGTACTGCTGACACACTCCATCCACATGAGGTCTAGCTTGTCTTGCATTAGGAGGAACCCAGGGCCAACCGCACCAGCATGTGGTCTCACAAGGGGTCTGAGGATCTCATCTTGGTACCTAATGGCAGTCAGGCTGCCTCTGGTGAGCACATGGAGGGCTGTGTGGCCCCCCAAAGAAATGCCACCCCACACCATTACTGACCCACCGCCAAACCGGTCATGCTGGAGGATGTTGCAGGCAGCAGAACGTTCTCCACGATGTCTCCAGACTCTGTCACGTCTGTCACATGTGCTCAGTGTGAACCTGCTTTCATCTGTGAGGAGCACAGGACGACCGTGCCGAATTTGCCAATCTTGGTGTTCTCTGGCAAATGCCAAACGTCCTGCACGGTGTTGGGCTGTAAGCACCACCCCCACCTGTGGACGTCGGGGCCTCATACCACCCTCATGGAGTCTGTTTCTGACTGTTAGAGCAGACACATGCACAGTTGTGGCCTGCTGGAGGTCATTTTGCAGGGCTCTGGCAGTGCTCCTCCTGCTCCTCCTTGCACAAAGGCGGAGGTAGCGGTCCTGCTGCTGGGTTGTTGCCCTCCTACGGCCTCCTCCACGTCTCCTGATGTTCTGGCCTGTCTCCTGGTAGCGCCTCCATGCTCTGGACACTACGCTGACAGACACTGCAAATCTTCTTGCCACAGCTCGCATTGATGTGCCGTCCTGGATGAGCTGCACTACCTGAGCCACTTGTGTGGGTTGTAGACTCTGTCTCATGCTACCACTAGAGTGAAAGCACCACCAGCATTCAGAAGTGACCAAAACATCAGCCAGGAAGCATAGGAACTGAGAAGTGGTCTGTGGTCACCACCTGCAGTACCACTCCTTTACTGGGGGTGTCTTGCTAATTGCCAAATCAAACTTTCCACTTAGGAAGCAACACTGATTGACAATCAATTTCACATGCTGTTGTGCAAATGGAATAGACAACAGGTGGAAATTATAGGCAATTAGCAAGACACCCCCAATAAAGGAGTGGTTCTGCAGGTGGTGACCACAGACCACTTCTCAGTTCCTATGCTTCCTGGCTGATGTTTTGGTCACTTTGAATGCTGGCGGTGCTTTCACTCTAGTGGTAGCATGAGACGGAGTCTACAACCCACACAAGTGGCTCAGGTAGTGCAGCTCATCCAGGATGGCACATCAATGCGAGCTGTGGCAAGAAGGTTTGCTGTGTCTGTCAGCGTAGTGTCCAGAGCATGGAGGTGCTACCAGGAGACAGGCCAGTACATCAGGAGACGTGGAGGAGGCCGTAGGAGGGCAACAACCCAGCAGCAGGACCGCTACCTCCGCCTTTGTGCAAGGAGGAGCAGGAGGAGCACTGCCAGAGCCCTGCAAAATGACCTCCAGCAGGCCACAATGTGCATGCGTCTGCTCAAACGGTCAGAAACAGACTCCATGAGGGTGGTATGAGGGCCCGACGTCCACAGGTGGGGTTGTGCTTACAGCCCAACACCGTGCAGGACATTTGGCATTTGCCAGAGAAACCAAGGATTGGCAAATTCGGCACTGGCGCCCTGTGCTCTTCACAGATGAAAGCAGGTTCACACTGAGCACATGTGACAGACGTGACAGTCTGGAGACGCCGTGGAGAACGTTCTGCTGCCTGCAACATCCTCCAGCATGACTGGTTTGGCGGTGGGTCAGTAATGGTGTGGGGTGGCATTTCTTTGGGGGGCCACACAGCCCTCCATGTGCTCACCAGAGGCAGCCTGACTGCCATTAGGTACCGAGATGAGATCCTCAGACCCCTTGTGAGACCATATGCTGGTGCGGTTGGCCCTGGGTTCCTCCAAATGCAAGACAATGCTAGACCTCATGTGGCTGGAGTGTGTCAGCAGTTCCTGCAAGAGGAAGGCATTGATGCTATGGACTGGCCCGCCCGTTCCCCAGACCTGAATCCAATTGAGCACATCTGGGACATCATGTCTCACTCCATCCACCAACGCCACGTTACACCACAGACTGTCCAGGAGTTGGTGGATGCTTTAGTCCAGGTCTGGGAGGAGATCCCTCAGGAGACCATCCGCCACCTCATCAGGAGCATGCCCAGGCGTTGTAGGGAGGTCATACAGGCACGTGGAGGCCACACACACTACTGAGACTCATTTTGACTTGTTTTAAGGACATTACATCAAAGTTGGATCAGCCTGTAGTGTGGTTTTCCACTTTAATTTTGAGTGTGACTCCAAATCCAGACCTCCATGGGTTGATAAATTTGATTTCCATTTATTTTTGTGTGATTTTGTTGTCAGCACATTCAACTATGTAAAGAAAAAAGTATTTAATAAGATTATTTCATTCATTCAGATCTAGGATGTGTTATTTTAGTGTTCCCTTTATTTTTTTGAGCAGTGTATGGTCTCTTCAGATGGACTCCATTGACAAATCCGACAGTCCCTGGGCACTTGCTCTAGCCACTTTAACAAAAGATGTCCCGTCTATCATTGATATCACTTAAGATTGGTGAATCACTTCCCTCACTTCCAGGTGAGACACCACCCACAATAAAACACAACTACGTTGGCTTCCGACCAAATCCTCATTGGTCAGAATCCTGAAGTGTGTAGCGACGTTATTGGTCAGACTGAGGTGTGTAACGAGTTAACCAGGCATCAATCTCTTAAGAGGGCCTAGGTACAAGTACCCTTGACTGTAAAGATGTACTGTAGTGTTCAGGACCGTTTTAAAAATAAGACTTGCCACATGGATGGTTGTGTTTCTATTGGACACAGACAGACGTGAAAGAGTTAACCCACATTTTCCCAGTAAGGCCATTCGGATAAGAACATTTGCTTAATGACTAAAAGGTAAACTATTACAATTAAGTGCAAAAAGTCAACCATATCTTTGCAAGGCGCAAAACAGAGCATATCAATAGCCAACGAGCAATGACACGGATATAGTGACCTTTGCCTTCACCTGGAGAGATGCACTTCCTTATATTTAACGTAACATTACGGCGAGAGGAGAAAGTAGTAGTAGCAGTTTGATGGCTATGCCGAAAAACTTGCATTCAATGTCCAAACATAGGTTTTTTGCTGACCTGCATAGACGGCTGGTACAATAAAACCAGTCAAAAATCATTGATATTCAATTAGGGAAAATAGCTAAACATTGCTATCATCTTGAGAATGCAATTTTTAATCACTATTTTAGTAGTGTGCAGTAATAATGGTAGTAAACCTAACTGTATGCACACTAATACATAATATAATGTGAACTTTATATACACAATATATATTATTCCAAAATATAGAATATTATCAATAACACAGAGATCCCCCTCAAACTCCTTGCCATGACAGCCATTTGTCACCAAAGCTCCTGGTTATTTTCGGTGGATCACGAGGGGTTGCTCACATCAGCCATGATAGGAGAGGTCTTCACAGTATGAACTAGTTTTGCTTTTCTTTGTTTGGGGCTCCCCTCTCGCAACAAACCTTCACATGATGGTTAGCTTAAACTTTTTAAAGTAACCCTGCCTCAGGTTTAACTATTGCATCACATGAATGACGCGATTGACGTTACGTACAACATGTGAAGACACCTGCGGCGCGCCAGATCCAGCAGCTTGAAGTGACAGCCAACCAGCAGCTTTCTCTAACGTGTGTATGATTGTTTTTGACCTACCAGAGGGGTGTGTAGTCTCCGTAACTCACCCACATTTGCGACTGGCGAGTGCTCATTAGCATTTTTGGCTGGTGCCAAATCCAAGCATTAAGGGGCACCTTGAGGTTGCCATAGCATTCATACACATCCCTATATTAAACAATGTATTAACCCTTTAATTCATACCAGGTGGAAGTGCTCAAGGGGGAAAATAAACTGGCACCCTTGTAGAGCAGAATTGGAAAAGAGATTCACGCAACAAGAACATGCTTTTCACTTGAATAGGTTAAATTGGTAGGTGAAAGAAACAACACAATGACATCACATTTCTCCGTGTCACTAATACTGAGATCTAAGTTGGCATATGTGAACATAAATATAACTTTCGTGTTTTGAATTTGATCACTAACTGTGCATAATACATGCATTGTAAATTAAACCGCAAATGTATTATTGATTTGTTACAGCTTTTTAGTTCATACATCTGTGTAAATTTATTAGGGTAAATAGTGCTACGGCATTAAATTTATATACCCTGGATAGAAGGAGCTCCTAGCTTTAAGTTTCAGGCTGCTATAACATGTTTATAACATGCTTAAAAGGTGTTGATTGTGAGCTAAACAAACGAAAACAGCCCATTGGTTGCCGTTCTGAAAAGTATACTAAGCCACAATTACATTTCTTACCACTTGAGTCAACAGCTAATACACAGTCAGGAAACAGCAAAGCCAAAGTAATAGCAAAAGAAAATAACCATATTTATGGATGTCTTTAATCTGGCTGCATTAGGTGACAGTAATCAGTGTTTCATTAGGGTCAAAGACAAAATGCAAACTATATGACAATATGAGGATTCCCGTAAAAATCTATCCTTGGTGATTTGGTAATGACTTGGATTGAATTATTCATCAAATGTTTACAATCACCAATCCTAGAACTTTATTTTGGAGATTTGTTCTGGAAGGAATTATTTAATAAGAATTCTTCCAAAAAATTAAGAGACAAAACTAAATTTTTTTTTTCAGTAGCCTAGCGAGGTTATGTAATGGACTAAAAAGATGTTCTTGCTTCAGCTGACTAACGAGTTTAAAACCACAGTCATATGACATGCCAATGTGGTCATGCTCGAAAAAATATTGACCTTTGTGTAATTCATATAAGCGTTAATCTGAGCTTCAGGGCCAACGTATAATTCAGTCAGGATAGTCACTAATTTAGAGCAGTCACCCACAGAGTGACATTCTGTCTCAATATTATAACACAATCAGTGATCCGTTGCTTTTGTTCCCAAAGTCATCACAGTATTCGGCTTGGAAATTGACTCAGGAATAAACCATTAAGACACATAACAAATCTCAGAGGGCAAATCACTGTGTTGTATTAGCAAATCGTAGCCCAGCAGCAGGAAAGGCCATATCCCAAACTCTCAAATATGAATTTATTTTATTTTAACACAACAAAAATAATAAAAACATTCTCACCTGTATTAAAATAACCCACAATCCTATTTAAAGTGATACTTTCAAACAATGGTGCATTGTCAGGAGTCGCTGAAGATATCGTAAGATTCCCTGACCTACAAATCGCTAACTATATCAAGTCATCTGCATAATATTCTTATTATTATTTTGAATGCACCAAATACATAACATGATACCACTTTGCAGAACACTGGATTCTATGGAATAGTAGGAAGTTATATATTTGTAACTAAATTATTGTATTCTATTGTATGTATTTGTTTATTACTTGACAATAACAGGACGGAACAAGTTCATTGTTTCTTGTAAACTTACTTGGCAATATTGCGGATTCTTAGTTTCCCTGGTGAAGAGATCTGACAAGTGAAGGTGCCTTTCATTCCTTCGTGAGCATTGTGAGTAAATGTGAGTAAATATCTTATGTCTGCAATCGGGACTATAGCGTGTATATTCAAGTTGTGTTGTAAAGTTCCTGTATTTTCACTTCTTCACACTCACATGTCAAGAACCCCTATTAATTTGAGGTATGGACAACTGGATTGAGTAAATCAATCTCTGGCACTTTGTAGCAATTGTGTTTGAATGGAAAAGGTGTAAGTATAGCCACACCAATATGAATGAAACCTCACATTTTAATCAAATCTAAAATATTGTGTTTATATTTAAATGAACACAACAAACACTGACAACGTTGACAGAGATCTGTGAGGACAGGCTTAGTCGCCTGAGAGAAGACATTGTGAAGTGCAACGATCAGAAAGAACAGACAAAGAGCAGTGCATCTCATGAGGAACCCTGTGGGCGTTACCTGCACGTGGGCGGAGCCAGCTCCCTCAGTCTGCATGCTATCCACGTTCCCGTTATTCAGTCCTCCAGGTTTATTCAGTTCCTTCACCTTATCGCCCCACTCTGAACGATAAACAGGGGCGGTATAAATATATATGCATATAATATATGCATATATACGCACACCATATATTCCTCTGGGTCATGCATGCAATATTTTTGATTTAGTTAGGACCAAGCCCATAATTCAAAAAAATGAATTAGAAGAAAACAAGATCAGAGGGGTTTAAAGCGCTAAGCAACTGATCTGGAAACAGTTTCTCGTCTAAAATAGCACAAGAGGAGACATGTGACCGGATCCTCGGTCAGCAACTAAACTACAGAGCCGGTGCCAGATGGCGCGGTGCGTTTACCGCGGTGCGTTTACCTGGACAGAGTGTGTCCACGTCCAGCATTCCTCCCTCTCTGTAACCCTCCAGCTCCTCCACCTTCACCTTGCTCCACGGGATGTAAGTGACTCCGCGCTCCACTTCCCAGAACTTCTTATGGGTCGCCTTGATGCCCTTGTTCAACGCCCACGCAATCTACACACAAACGCGAAATTGGCAGGTTATTGAAATAATGACACGTGGTAACAGTTTGTAACACCTATACAATCTAGAGAGAATAGCCATTCTATCAACTACTCCTTGTTTGGCCTTACAAACCGTACAGTTTCTAAAATTACTTTAGTGTGAAAATGTTTTTTTATTTTACTCTCCAACATTGTATTTAAAGCATTTCCTCCAATCACCATCTTGATTTAGGGAGGCGGTATATTAGTTTGTTATGACTGGTGTTTGCCATGGTAACACCAGGCGAATACAGAGGAAGGCGATACCGCTGGATCCTACCCCAAAAATTGCTAACATTAGCATATAACCGTATAGCCGTTTTGTGTTGTACCTTGATGGCCTTCTGGTTGACCTTAAAGGAGCCTCTGCTGAGTTTGTGTAGAGCCCTGTAAGCATCCTGTCTGTGGACCATCACTATGTACGCACAGCCCCGTGGAGGAATCATCTGGAGAGACATTACTGTTAGCGTCACCTCAAGAATGTTAAACACGTTAGCTGTTTGGTTTTAAGGGGCACGGCCTCACATTGATGGATACTCACATTGATGGAGTCGATCTGTCCAAACTCCTCCAGCAGGGACATGACGTCCTGCTGATTGGTCTTCTTGTCCAGCTGTCCCACCCAAAGGGTGGTGGTGCAAACTAAAGCATGGACATAACGTGTTAGGACATGGAAGACAGAAACTGGAATCAACCTAGAGGGCAATATGATGCAGTACATACCAATATGATACCACCACGACACAGTACGCACCACCACGACACAGTACGTACCACCACGACACAGTACGTACCACCACGACACAGTACGTACCACCACGACACAGTACGTACCACCACGACACAGTACGTACCACCACGACACAGTACGTACCACCACGACACAGTACGTACCACCACGACACAGTACGTACCACCACGACACAGTACGTACCACCACCACGACACACAGTACGTACCACCACACCACGACCACCACGACACAGTACGTACCACCACGACACAGTACGTACCACCCACGACACAGTACGTACCACCACGACACAGTACGTACCACCACGACACAGTACGTACCACCACGACACAGTACGTACCACCACGACACACAGTACCACCACGACACAGTACGTACCACCACGACACAGTACGTACCACCACGACACAGTACGTACCACCACGACACAGTACGTACCACCACGACACAGTACGTACCACTACGACACAGTACGTACCACTACGACACAGTACGTACCACTACGACACAGTACGTACCACTACGACACAGTACGTACCACTAAGTGTTTGGCTCTTAATGATCGGCAGGCCTTTCTGTCTCCGGTCTTTGTCCGTTTCTCTCTCTTTCCTCTCTTGCGACCGGGATCGAGAAGAGTTCCATCTGCTTTCCCTGGAGCGGGACCCGGAGCGCCGGAGAGAGATCCGAGACCCACGGGAACGCGAGCCGGAGCGGGACCTCCTTTTCCTGGGGGAAGTAGAAAAAGGGGTTCTGCTAAAAGCGGCTATACCCATAAAAATGTGTGCAGTGGCAAAAATCTGTGTTACCAGTTACATTATAGGACCTGGTCATGCAAAATAAAGCAACCAAGACAACAAGATTAAATCTCAATGAACCACAGGCACACAGTTACTAACCGAGAGCCAGACCGCGACCGTGACCTCCTGGCATAATCACCACGCTGCCCGTCCCTTATCCTAGATGGATCTTCTCTGTCTCTGGAGTGTTCCTGGTTCTGGTTCTGAGGGTAACCCTCATTTAGAGCGGCATATACCCCACCGGCGGCTTGCGGTATCCCAGTGAGGCCCTGGAACTGATGCTCCATAGTGGAGAGCACCGGGCCAGGACACTGGCCAAATGAGGTTCCTTCAACAGCAGAATTTACCTCTTCATTCTTCAGCTCTTCAGGCTCATCATCATAATCAAAGCGATCAAGAAGTTTCTGAAGATGGACAGAATCAAAATACCATGATATAGCTTCTGTGCATTAATTATGTAGCTACTACGCATTAGTTATATAATAATTATTATATTATTACTACTATAAGTGCATTCGTAACAATACCATGATATAGCTTCTGTGCATTAATTATGTAGCTACTACGCATTAGTTATATAATAATTATTATATTATTACTACTATAAGTGCATTCGTAACAATACCATGATATAGCTTCTGTGCATTAATTATGTAGCTACTACGCATTAGTTATATAATAATTATTATATTATTACTACTATAAGTGCATTCGTAACAATACCATGATATAGCTTCTGTGCATTAATTATGTAGCTACTACGCATTAGTTATTTAATAATTATTATATTATTACTACTATAAGTGCAGAATCAAAATCATGATATAGCTTCTGTGCATTAATTATGTAGCTACTACGCATTAGTTATTTAATAATTATTATATTATTACTACTATAAGTGATATAGCTTCTGTGCATTAATTATGTAGCTACTGCATTATTATATAATAATTATTATATTATATTTACTATAAGTGCATTCGTTATATAATAATTATTATATTATTACTACTATATGCTACATGATATAGCTTCTGTGCATTAATTATGTAGCTACTACATTAGTTATATAATAATTATTATATTATTACTACTATAAGTGCATTAACAATACCATGATATAGCTTCTGTGCATTAATTATGTAGCTTACGCATTAGTTATTTAATAATTATTATATTATTACTACTATAAGTGCATTCGTAATAATACCATGATATAGCTTCTGTGCATTAATTATGTAGCTACTACGCAATACCATGATATAGCTTCTGTGCATTAATTATGTAGCTACTACGCATTAGTTATATAATAATTATTATATTATTACTACTATAAGTGCATTCGTAACAATACCATGATATAGCTTCTGTGCATTAATTATGTAGCTACTACGCATTAGTTATATAATAATTATTATATTATTACTACTATAAGTGCATTCGTAACAATACCATGATATAGCTTCTGTGCATTAATTATGTAGCTACTACGCATTAGTTATATAATAATTATTATATTATTACTACTATAAGTGCATTCGTAACAATACCATGATATAGCTTCTGTGCATTAATTATGTAGCTACTACGCATTAGTTATATAATAATTATTATATTATTACTACTATAAGTGCATTCGTAACAATACCATGATATAGCTTCTGTGCATTAATTATGTAGCTACTACGCATTAGTTATTTAATAATTATTATATTATTACTACTATAAGTGCATTCGTAACAATACCATGATATAGCTTCTGTGCATTAATTATGTAGCTACTACGCATTAGTTATTTAATAATTATTATATTATTACTACTATAAGTGCATTCGTAACAATACCATGATATAGCTTCTGTGCATTAATTATGTAGCTACTACGCATTAGTTATTTAATAATTATTATATTATTACTACTATAAGTGCATTCGTAACAATACCATGATATAGCTTCTGTGCATTAATTATGTAGCTACTACGCATTAGTTATTTAATAATTATTATATTATTACTACTATAAGTGCATTCGTAACAATACCATGATATAGCTTCTGTGCATTAATTATGTAGCTACTACGCATTAGTTATTTAATAATTATTATATTATTACTACTATAAGTGCATTCGTAACAATACCATGATATAGCTTCTGTGCATTAATTATGTAGCTACTACGCATTAGTTATTTAATAATTATTATATTATTACTACTATAAGTGCATTCGTAATAATACCTATAAGTGATATAGCTTCTGTGCATTAATTATGTAGCTACTACGCATTAGTTATATAATAATTATTATATTATTACTACTATAAGTGCATTCGTAACAATACCATGATATAGCTTCTGTGCATTAATTATGTAGCTACTACGCATTAGTTATATAATAATTATTATATTATTACTACTATAAGTGCATTCGTAACAATACCATGATATAGCTTCTGTGCATTAATTATGTAGCTACTACGCATTAGTTATATAATAATTATTATATTATTACTACTATAAGTGCATTCGTAAAATACCATGATATAGCTTCTGTGCATTAATTATGTAGCTACTACGCATTAGTTATATAATAATTATTATATTATTACTACTATAAGTGCATTCGTAACAATACCATGATATAGCTTCTGTGCATTAATTATGTAGCTACTACGCATTAGTTATTTAATAATTATTATATTATTACTACTATAAGTGCATTCGTAACAATACCATGATATAGCTTCTGTGCATTAATTATGTAGCTACTACGCATTAGTTATATAATAATTATTATATTATTACTACTATAAGTGCATTCGTAACAATACCATGATATAGCTTCTGTGCATTAATTATGTAGCTACTACGCATTAGTTATATAATAATTATTATATTATTACTACTATAAGTGCATTCGTAACAATACCATGATATAGCTTCTGTGCATTAATTATGTAGCTACTACGCATTAGTTATATAATAATTATTATATTATTACTACTATAAGTGCATTCGTAACAATACCATGATATAGCTTCTGTGCATTAATTATGTAGCTACTACGCATTAGTTATATAATAATTATTATATTATTACTACTATAAGTGCATTCGTAACAATACCATGATATAGCTTCTGTGCATTAATTATGTAGCTACTACGCATTAGTTATTTAATAATTATTATATTATTACTACTATAAGTGCATTCGTAACAATACCATGATATAGCTTCTGTGCATTAATTATGTAGCTACTACGCATTAGTTATATAATAATTATTATATTATTACTACTATAAGTGCATTCGTAACAATACCATGATATAGCTTCTGTGCATTAATTATGTAGCTACTACGCATTAGTTATTTAATAATTATTATATTATTACTACTATAAGTGCATTCGTAACAATACCATGATATAGCTTCTGTGCATTAATTATGTAGCTACTACGCATTAGTTATATAATAATTATTATATTATTACTACTATAAGTGCATTCGTAACAATACCATGATATAGCTTCTGTGCATTAATTATGTAGCTACTACGCATTAGTTATATAATAATTATTATATTATTACTACTATAAGTGCATTCGTAACAATACCATGATATAGCTTCTGTGCATTAATTATGTAGCTACTACGCATTAGTTATATAATAATTATTATATTATTACTACTTTAAGTGCATTCGTAACAATACCATGATCTAGCCTTTATGCACCCATGAAGACAAACTTAGTGCGTTACCTAGCTCTTCCCCAGGGTCAATTAAACATGTGAACTCTGTCAAAACTACCTCAAACATCGATCAAAGTCGGCACATCCAATACAAAAGGGTGTCTGTGTTGTGCTGAATTTTAGGAAGCAGATAATAACCGGTTTACTATACAAGACCGTATATCACGAGAAGTCTTAGTGACCGGTTCTTGGCATATTTAATTACCTTGGCCAGTGAGTGATGCTGCTCTGTGGGGGCCACATTAAACAGGGTAGGACGTGTGTCCAGTTGGCCCCGGGACCCCTGTGAGTGGGTTGCAATGGTGTCGGGTTCTGTAGGAGGCGTATAGTGTCCCGTCTGGAAGTTCTGAAGCAATTTCTGGAGCTGGACAAGGAAAGAGGTCAATTAAATGGCTACACCTCCGATTTAGATGCACGTGTTCCGAAAGCATTGTTGAAATTAATTTATTTTAAAATTACATTTGAGTAACTATCACATTGAGTGTTCTGTCATTAATCTCCACACAATACCCCATAATAACAAAACAAAATTACATTTTAGAAATCCGTGCAAATTTATTGAAGAACGAAAATCTCTAGTGTAATAGTCTTTAGACTGTAGGCCATGACGCTGGATATTGAGCACAAAAGCATGCTACGTCTTTTATCCTTGACCGGTGTTTATTACTTGGAGCCGGTGCAAATTCGGTTTACGGAACATAATTTAGAAATCTGGTGTCACTTTACAGTCTGAAAAAAGCTCACACCTATGAGTTTGTTGAACATCCCATTACAGAACCATAAGCGGCCTCACCCAGTGAGTTCTCATGGCCTACCACTATGTGACTGGGATTTCTGCTCTACTTTTATGGTATTATACTAGTGTCATGGATCGGAACCAGCTATACAATCATGGGACTGACACCAGCTTCCCCAATTCCAGCTCATTTAAATTATACAAGTTATTATTCCATATATTTGAATAAGACCTATATCCTATGTAGACAGGACAAGAGACACCAATTTGACTCATGGTGTTTTTTAGAATAACGAAGAACATGCAAAGGGTTACCAGTCTACAAAGCCCAAACATTACTTTTCAAAAACAGGACTTGTCCATTTTACCTCATATTCTTTCAAAAGGGTACATGTGTTGGGTGTCATTCTGTAATTAATACTACATTAATAGTTTCAATTAGGACACATTTTCTTCTATTTCTATACAGATTAGTGCTTTAAATAGCGTACAATATAACACAGTTGGTTAATTAATTATGCACAAAATGATCTGTCAATTGTGCGCAAGTGACCTGTCGTTATCGATTGCCTTCCCGATATATTGGTGCATCTGTCCTGAGCATGCAGACAAACACTAAAACAACCCAAAGAAACAGAAAACCCAGGAAGCATGCTGCTTTTCATCTGTATGGTGTGCCGTTTGGAAGTCTCACAAAATTACAAAGTCCAGAAACAGGGTGGACCCCATTGCCACATTGTCCACATTCGCCACGTGTGGCATACCGTTTGTTTGATTAATTCAGAATCAGCAATATATACACTGTATAAGTGAAATCAATTCTATATGTTTAATAACCCTACTGCCTTGTTGAAGTTTCATAGGTTAAAACACTCTAGCTAGTTCTAAAAACACAACGCGATATCCTCTCTACTTTATACCGTGCCGACAGCTAGAGGATCTATAAAGTTCTCCTTTTGATGTTCGAGTCGGCTTGTGTAGCCATTTATGCGAGAGTTGATATATGCATGTGAGCTAGAAGTATTACAGAGGTCTGTTTACACACACAGAAAGTTCTCTGACCCCTAGCTGCAGCGTTCAAACACACATTTTAAGATGTACACATACAGTGCAAACACAACACCCCCACACAAATAGTCAAGATACCCTGCTTGCAGAAATGTTCCTATTCAATAGGAGCATGAAAGCTCACCTCGTGCCCCTGTCCCGACTGAAAAAGCTGGGCCACTGCAGCCAGGGCCTCTGGGTTCTGGAGCTGCAGGGGTAGTTGGGGCAGGGCCGCAGCTATTGATGCGCTGGTGACCAGCTGATCGGCCACAGCCTGGGGCTGGCCTGGATGCTGGGCGTCAGCTTCTGGCTGTGCTTGACGTAGGGCTGCCGCCTGCCGATCTGCCTGTTGAGAGGGAACCGGGGCGAAGGAGCCCATGGCCATGTCCAACAGGGGCTGGACGACACTCATCTCAAACACTGAGTTCTTCTGCCACAGGTTGAGAACACGAATGATCTTACTCTGCAAAATACACAAAAAGACAGCGAGCATGAGAACCCATTTAAACGCTTTCCTACACAATGAAGCTAAAGCGTTGACCACTAATGGGGACCAATGCGTTTATTAAGCTGGCTATTAGACATCTAGGACAGTCACTAAAACAAGCCCCCGCCCCACAGCTCAGCGCCAAACGGCTACAACCAGGACCCACCTTATCATCGTGTGGACAGAAATAGAGGTTCTGAAAGGTCGTGGCAAAGTTCTTCTGGAACCTGGGTCCATACACGTCCTTCTCCACGCCAAACTGGTGCCGGGACTGCCGCACGATCGAGTCCATTACGTACAAGCCAGGGACCTTCAACTCCGGCTTACACTGCACGGACAAGTCAGATGCTTAACCACTGCCGGCTTAAAAAAAACTATTCAAGTGAACACAACTGAAAGCAAGTGAGAAACTAATCGACACATACCTTTTTTATGAACTTCTCAACAATCAGGACGACATGCTTGTACAGCTGAGGGGATAAAAGAACCAGATTACATGCCTGTTTGGATGGAGTCACATTGTAGCATTTAAAATCACTGTGGTGTGTTCCAGCACACTACCAGCTCACCTTGATGGCCTTTATCGCTGACTTAGTGACTGACATCATCTTCGCTCGTGATATAGGAGGCTTCATGTCAATCATGGAGAACAACTGGATTAAAAAGAAGAGTGTGAGTCCCTTATATACACAGATTCTGTGCAAAACACTAAGCCGTTAAAACATGTTTGTCATGGGGAAAGGTTGCCCAAAATGAAAGTTTATCTCGACAGCCATATAAATACAGAGCCATCTGCTTATATCCAATTCTGTAACAACGCAGGCGCTTCTGTACTTGCGCACCAACACATTTTGTACTTGTATTTATTTTTACACCCCTTTCAAATGCACACACACCATTCTGTAGGCATCAGCCGCCAAACTACGCCATTACTTTACGATTCTAACATGATTATTATTGGGCTACGTACCACACAATCTCAATGTAACGTTTTGCAGGTTAGTAAAATTGAGCAAACCGTTGTTTTTGTTATCCACACTGGGAGGCACACTCAGGTTACAATAGATAAGATAATAATTAATAAGTAATATTAAAATATAGCGAATAGACGCACGGGGATTTCAAATTGAAGTATGCATTTAAAAAATGTCCTATATGCATCTCATGGAAATGGCAAACAGACAAACAGCGTGCCGTATTTGTTAACGAGCCTGGAAGTTTGTTTTAGGTACATTGGGAAGGGAAGTTGTTTTGCCCGTTAGAAACGCACTTAAACGACAACTTATAGTCTAGCAAAGCATCTAAACGGCAAACCAAAAGTTTTCATTGCAAATCCAGGAGTGTATGCTGTACATGAGTGGTACGCAGCCTGAATCTAAGACTAAAGTATTGTATTTGGCGATAATATCAGACTAGGAAACCATATAACCAACAGGCCAATACGACCAGACCCAAACCGGTCTATCCCATACACATCATAAAAGCTTGTACATAATAATGTGGGACTTATATACTGATGCTCAGTATTGAGTCGAGCAACAGATGCTCCATTTTAGGTCAACAAGAGGAGCAAAGTTCGCCATGATGATGACTGATATACATAGAAATCTGTCATGCTAACGTTGTTAGCATAGTATTGATCCAACCAGCTTCGAGTTGTTCGTTAAAAATGTCGAAACGTGGGTAGTTTAACTAACATTTGGTTTGTTAATAGCATTAATATCTTGGTAAACTCGTTAATTTCGCTAAATAATATAACCGTATTTGGTCAAACTGACATTTTGTCGGCAACAGAAGCGTTCAATGGCATGTATGGTAGCTAGCTAACCAAAACTAACTACCTACGGAAGATTAACAAGACTCCGATTTTACCTCCACGTTGAACGCGTTCACGGCATCCATCCTTAGTACACGACGTGCCGATAAATTATATTTGAAAGTTCATAATAGGTAGCTAACTAGTTTGAAGTGTTATGTTTGTGTAGCTCAGTTAGCGTTAGCTACATGTCGTATCTATCCCGTGTATCCGCAGTCTGAAATGGGGTGTGGCCAAGAGAAGAGCGAAAAACATAACGAGATGTGAAAACGTGTTAACGCGAGACTACCCCGGATCCCAACGCCCCCCAAAACAACCAGCACCGGACCATTTCAAGACTTTTATTGGCGCCAGAAGGTAAGTGATTGAGTGCAAGTGGCTGGAATCGCACAAGTTGCTGTACGTGATAAAGGGTGTTTTGGAAAATATTCCCTGAACGGGCCGCGGCGGTGAGAGCGCCGAATCCTAACCCCTAGACAACCAGGGACTTTGATAGTTTTAACGTCCCTCAGGCAAGGGTTCAGTCTTCATTCATGCCTTTAGGCAGTCCAGCTGACACATTGAAATGAAGTTATGCTCGTGCAGTTCACCAACTTTTTCGAAAGTGTCAAATTTGTACTGTTTTCCACATTGGTAAAGTGGCCAAGTGGTAATGCTTCAGCTCGTAAACCAAACATCATGGGTTCACTCCCCGTCATTGCTTTTAGCAAGTCTAATTGGCGCATTGTGGTCCATTTATCCTCTTAACAGAATTAGCGGCCAAGATATATCGCTTTTAGGCGTCATTGGTTGACCCCATGATCTTCGGTTTACGAGACCGACGCCTTACCACTTGGCCACATTGCCGATGCGGTACGTTGTACAATTTTGACACTTTCCAAAAAAGTTGGTAAACTTTTCATGAATTCATTTTAAAGCGTCAGTTGACTGCCTAAGGGCATGAATGAAGATTGAACCCTTGCCTATCCCCGGTCAGGGAATATTTTCAAAAACACCCTTCGAAAACATTTATCTAACCTTTGGGTAAACTTTTCGAAGAAAAAAAAGCAAGCTCCTCGAGCATGGACCACAATGTGCCATTTAGACTTGCTAAAGGCAAGGATGGGGATTGAGCCCATTATCTTCGGTCTACGAGCTTTTCATACATTTTCATAAATTCATTTGAATGTGTCATTTAGACTGCCTAAAGGCATGAATGAAGATTGAACCCTTGCCTATCCCCTGTCAGGGAATATTTTCAAAAACACCCTTCGAAAACTTTTTATCTAACTTTTGGGTAAACTTTTTGAAGAAAGAAAAATGCAAGCTCCTCGAGCATGGACCACAATGCGCTGTTTAGACTTGAATGTGTCAGTTAGACTCCCTAAGGGCATGAATGAAGATTGAACCCTTGCCTATCCCCGGTCAGGGAATTTTTACAAAAACACCCTTCGGGAAAAATTTATCTAATTTTTGGGGGAAATTTTGGAAGAAAGAAAAAAGTATGCTCCTTCGAGCCGGATTTGAACCAGCGACCTAAGGATCTCCGTAACTACCACTACAGTCCTCCGCTCTACCAACTGAGCTATCGAAGGTCTCTCTTTCGGGGTCAAAAACACCCTTCGAAAACATTTTATCTAACTTTTGGGTAAACTTTTAGAAGAAAAAAAAACAAGCTCCTCGAGCATGGACCACAATGCGCCGTTTAGACTTGCTAAAGGCAAGGATGGGGATTGAGCTTATGATCTTCGGATTACGAGCTTTTCATTCATTTTCATAAATTCATTTGAATGTGTCAGTTAGACTGTCTAAGGGCATGAATGAAGATTGAACCCTTGCCTATCCCCGGTCAGGGAATATTTACAAAAACACCCTTCGAAAACATTTTAGCTATTTTCTGGGGAAACTTTTTAAAGAAAGAAAAAAGCATGCTCCTTCGAGCCGGATTTGAACCAGCAACCTTAGGATCTCCGTAATTACCACTACAGTCCTCCGCTCTACCAACTGAGCTATCGAAGGTCTCTCACTCAAGATCTTCGGTTTACGAGACCGACGCCTTACCACTTGGCCACCTTGCCGATGCGCTTCATTGTGCAATTTTGACACATTCGAAAAAGGTTGGTGAACTTTTCATAAATTCATTTTTTATCAGCGTTGCGTCCTAAGTTGACAGTTTGATTTAACAGAAGTGTGATTGACTTGGAGTTGTATTGTGTTGTTTAAGTGTTCCCTGAGCAGTGCATATTCCTTTTTAAAAGGCCACTATTGTTTCAGACCATTTTGACCTGACCTACTGTAATCAATCTCATGTTCATTCATCATTATAAGTTTCAGGTTTCAGAGAGACTTTAGGGAGGAACAGAATCATTCTCTCAGAGACAGGAAGGCATCCAGACACTGTCGACCATAAAGATGAATTCTACTAACTCCTCAGAAAGCTCCTGGAGATACGAGTGGGAATATTACTACGACTACCTGGAACCATTTCCAGTGGATGAGAGTCTGCTGAGATACAACAAGTGTGAGTAGCAAAATGGCTCAATAGTCTATCAGTATGTGCACAGAACTGGAAATGCACCATTACTAGACTGTCTTATTGTATTTCAACCATCTGTTACCTGCTATAGTTTCTTATTGTATTTCAACCATCTCTGTTACTTGCTATAGTTTCTTATTGTATTTCAACCATCTCTGTTACTTGCTATAGTTTCTTATTGTATTTCAACCATCTCTGTTACTTGCTATAGTTTCTTATTGTATTTCAACCATCTCTGTTACTAGCTATAGTTTCTTATTGTATTTCAACCATCTCTGTTACTTGCTATAGTTTCTTATTGTATTTCAACCATCTCTGTTACTTGCTATAGTTTCTTATTGTATTTCAACCATCTGTTACTTGCTATAGTTTCTTATTGTATTTCAACCATCTCTGTTACTTGCTATAGTTTCTTATTGTATTTCAACCATCTCTGTTACTTGCTATAGTTTCTTATTGTATTTCAACCATCTCTGTTACTAGCTATAGTTTCTTATTGTATTTCAACCATCTCTGTTACTTGCTATAGTTTCTTATTGTATTTCATCCATCGTTTACTTGCTATAGTTTCTTATTGTATTTAAACCATCTCTGTTACTTGCTATAGTTTCTTATTGTATTTCAACCATCTCTGTTACTTGCTATAGTTTCTTATTGTATTTCATCCATCGTTTACTTGCTATAGTTTCTTATTGTATTTCATCCATCGTTTACTTGCTATAGTTTCTTATTGTATTTAAACCATCTCTGTTACTTGCTATAGTTTCTTATTGTATTTCAACCATCTGTTACCTGCTATAGTTTCTTATTGTATTTCATCCATCGTTTACTTGCTATAGTTTCTTATTGTATTTCAACCATCTCTGTTACTTGCTATAGTTTCTTATTGTATTTCAACCATCTCTGTTACTTGCTATAGTTTCTTATTGTATTTCAACCATCTGTTACTTGCTATAGTTTCTTATTGTATTTCAACCATCTCTGTTACTTGCTATAGTTTCTTATTGTATTTCAACCATCTCTGTTACTTGCTATAGTTTCTTATTGTATTTCAACCATCTCTGTTACTTGCTATAGTTTCTTATTGTATTTCAACCATCTGTTACTTGCTATAGTTTCTTATTGTATTTCAACCATCTGTTACTTGCTATAGTTTCTTATTGTATTTCATCCATCGTTTACTTGCTATAGTTTCTTATTGTATTTCAACCATCTCTGTTACTTGCTATAGTTTCTTATTGTATTTCAACCATCTCTGTTACTTGCTATAGTTTCTTATTGTATTTCAACCATCTCTCTTACTTGCTATAGTTTCTTATTGTATTTCAACCATCTCTGTTACTTGCTATAGTTTCTTATTGTATTTCAACCATCTCTGTTACTTGCTATAGTTTCTTATTGTATTTCAACCATCTCTGTTACTTGCTATAGTTTCTTATTGTATTTCAACCATCTGTTACTTGCTATAGTTTCTTATTGTATTTCAACCATCTCTGTTACTTGCTATAGTGTCTTATTGTATTTCAACCATCTCTGTTACTTGCTATAGTTTCTTATTGTATTTCAACCATCTGTTACTTGCTATAGTTTCTTATTGTATTTCAACCATCTCTGTTACTTGCTATAGTGTCTTATTGTATGTTCAACCATCATAATATTTACATTCCTCATCACCCACAGACTCAATTGTGATCATATTCTGGATCAGTCTGGTGACATTTGTGGGGTCCCTCTTTGGCATTTTGACCTTCCTGTCCCGCTCAGTCCATTTACCCAAGTGAGTTATCTTTCGAGTGTTGAATTATCAGCTGTACAGTATTGTGGAGGAGCTTGTGGTCTCATTCAGCCTGGAGGTCTGACGGAGGTACACTCAGAATAGTATGTACAGAAAAGTCCTCAAATAAAAAATAACTTATTTTAGAAGAGTTAAGAGTAAAAAAGTTCAAACACGATGTGAATCATATGATGACTTGGTAGTAATCAGATCTCAACCCAATTGAACACCTGTTGGAGATTTAGGACCAACCTGTTAGACAGCACTAGCCATCCATCATCACCACCAAATGAGGCAATATCTTCTAGTAGAATGACGTTCCATCTCTCCAGTAGAGTTACAAAGACCATCAGAACCTATGCCAAGGCAAGGTGAAGCGGGTCCCGAGGGCCAATACCGTACTGAGACACCTAATTAAGGGTTTGCTTTAATTTGACACCACCTGCATGTCTAAAGCAATTCATTAAGTATGATAAATACTATTTATTGAGCTATTGAGAACCCTACAGTGCGATTACATAGTAACAAACAGATGGACTAAGTCAACTGTCACTCAATTCTATAAGTAAATACATGTTCTTTATTTAAAGAAGAATAATGGTTTTGAACAGATAAAATCAAATAAATATTGTGATCTACCGAAACAATATTTTTTTCAGAAAATCCAAACACATGCTTGTAACTGTTGTATTCGGACATGAGAAATTAGAACACTCATTTCTGGTGAGTTATGAGTAAAAAATAAAGTTGTGAAAACCTCCGTCCCCATTAAAATGAAATCACTAGAATTAAATCAAGGCTCTTTAAGAGTAACACAGACACATGACTGTCACTCTTCTCTTATAACGCCACAGGAGACTCCAGTCCTAGGAGGATGCCAGAACAGATGGTTTTGAGAGGTGTGTTTTCCTCTGAGCGTTTGGACCTCCTCCTCGTGGTTCCCAGGGTTCCAGTCACAAGTCTGGCATGACTCAGCAACATCTCCGGTCTCTTTGCACCACTCCACATCTCATGAATATACAGAGACTGCAGGACCAGACCTGCTTCTGTTGTGAAGACAATAAACAACATACATATAAACAGTCATTTTAGATCTCAGCAGTTTTTCTTTAGCATTTCCCTGACAAAACGTCTGATCCAGTACAGCTTGATGTTGTTTTCTGAAGATACGGCACAATAAATACTGAGGGATAAGGCTCCTCTGAACAGGTCGTCTCTAACCTTTCGTAGCGCAGTCATCAGATGTTGTTGCTAGGGAGCAAGCATTGAGCACCGCCTGGTTCAGGGCATCCTGTGGGTATCCCTGCACCTCCAGGAGCCGAGTCATTATGCCTGTAAACAGCAGGAGGTGCTCCACCCTGGAGGAGACCTGGGGCTCACATGCCACGTGGTAAAGCCGGAGCAGGTCCAGTCTCACAGCCGGGTCGGCCAGCACCATGTCCGTTATGTCCCGGTGAGGCAGGACGGCCTTTTGGAACCAGCGCAGGAAGTAAACTGTTGCCTTGTCCTCGTATACGGAGGCACTCTCTACTAGAGAGCTCAGGAACCACCTGGTGAGCAGGTGGGCTGTGGTGTTGGCCAAGGAGGGGGTTGATGTGAGGGTCTGGTGGTCTGGGGGAGGTGAGGGGGTACACAGGGGGAACACAGGCTCCCAGTGGGTGAAAATACTCCTCAGGTGAGGTGTACACGCCTCCAGGAGAGTCCTCTCTCTCTCCAGTCTTCCTATCTCTCCTTCCTCTGTCGGTTCCTCTCCTAGTCTGGAGGTCTGCTGAGGGGAGACTCTAGCTGCTCTGCCCTTCTCTCTACCCGACCCTGAACGGCGTGGGGGTTAGAAACAACAAACACTGTGTTATCCTACCGTGCAACACAAGGACTGGCGATGAACATTACCAACAAGAGACTGAGTTTTGGCCACAGCCAAGTCAACATTCAGACGGTTTGGTAACCTTCAAACTAAGGTCTCTCTAAAAACATTTTCACTAAAAACAAACACGTGAGTGACAGAAACCAATACAAGGTTTGTAGTACTAAATCTACATAATAGCTCACCCAGAAACTCTTTGACTGTGTGTTTCTCTGCCACGGCTTGAAGTTGACTGAGGAGAGGTGCATTGTGGGTCAAGGTGCTCCAGCGGTGGAGTAGTGAAAGGGTTTCGACAGTGGAAAGTGCCTGGGGTCGTAAGATCGGCCAGCCAGCCTCTGTGTGGGCACTCAGGGCCCTGTCCCGATGAGAGAGGATGGAGCTCAGTGTCTGGAGGTAGAGGCTAAGATGTCCTGCTTTCACCAGCCTGCAGTGGAAAGAGACGAGATGAGAAGTGTGTGTGAGAGTGAAGACATGTGTAGGTGTGTGTGTGTGAATACATGTGTAAGTGTGTGTGTGTGTGAGAGAAGACATGTGTAGGTGTGTGTGTGAATACATGTGTAGGTGTGTGTGTGTGTGTGTGTGTGAGAGAAGACATGTGTAGGTGTGTGTGTGTGTGAATACATGTGTAGGTGTGTGTGTGTGTGAGAGAAGACATGTGTAGGTGTGTGTGTGAGTGTGTGAATACATGTGTAGGTGTGTGTGTGAGTGTGTGAATACATGTGTAGGTGTGTGTGTGAATACATGTGTAGGTGTGTGTGTGTGTGTGTGTGAGAGAAGACATGTGTAGGTGTGTGTGTGTGAGAGAAGACATGTGTAGGTGTGTGTGTGAATACATGTGTAGGTGTGTGTGTGAGAGAAGACATGTGTAGGTGTGTGTGTGTGTGAGAGTGAAGACATGTGTAGGTATGTGTGTGAGAGAGTGAAGACATGTGTAGGAGTGTTTGTGGTCGTAATCGTAAGGGCGTGAGCATGTGTGTTCGTGTGTGCATGTGCGGGGACTTGCATATGTGAGTGTGTGTGTGTTTTTCGAGTGGACGTATGTGTCTGTGGGTGTGTGTGTGTGTGTGTGTGTGGGCGTCTCGTACCTCAGCTGTCTGATAACGGCTGTGGCCACACAGAGAAACTGGCTGATCAGAGGCAGAGGGAGAACCTTAGGAGCTGTGAGCTCCTCGTGTTTGTCCACGCCCGTGGAGGAGGTGGAACCCGGGGCCTCCTTCTGGCCCAGATTGGTGAACCACAAACAGTGGAGAAGTTCTAACAAGGTGCTCAGCAAGCGCTGGCCCACCTGCCTGGAAGCCACAGCATTTGGATCGTTAGTTTGTGAATCACTGCTTTAATGAATGGACGGATCTGACTGGATACAGGAATGTCCACTATGTTCTTTGATGTGTTTCATATTTTTCAAAGTTTGTGGTTACAATCACAAAAAAGTAGGTGTCATTTCTAACACTGCTGTTGTAGAAGAAAAAGGCTGTGAAAATGTCCTTTATTCACTCTAACCTCCATATGTTGTGTGTGTACATTAATTAATTTTCAAATGTGTGTTTTGTCATTGCAAATACATTTTATATGTTTTGTGTACATTGCTCCTGCCTGAGCAGAACCCACCTCTTCTCCAGCAGCTGTAGAACCCAGACCAGAAGTCCATGGTACTGAGTCAGGAGGTATGCTGCTTTGGTCACGTGACCCGCTCTCTGGAGGACTCTCATTATCAGAGTCTATCCAGGAAGAGAAACCAGAGCATCAACATAAAGGCCCGCTAACATAAAGGCCCGCTAACATAAAGGCCCGCTAACATAAAGGCCCGCTAACATAAAGGCCCGCTAACATAAAGGCCCGCTAACATAAAGGCCCGCTAACATAAAGGCCCGCTAACATAAAGGCCCGCTAACATAAAGGCCCGCTAACATAAAGGTCCGCTAACATAGAGGTCCGCTAACATAAAGGTCCGCTAACATAGAGGCCCGCTAACATAAAGGCCCGCTAACATAAAGGCCCGCTAACATAAAGGCCCGCTAACATAAAGGCCCGCTAACATAAAGGCCCGCTAACATAAAGGCCCGCTAACATAAAGAGGCCCGCTAACATAAAGGCCCGCTAACATAAAGGCCCGCTAACATAAAGGCCCGCTAACATAGAGGTCCGCTAACATAAAGGCCCGCTAACATAAAGGCCCGCTAACATAAAGGCCCGCTAACATAGAGGTCCGTCCGCTAACATAAAGGCCCGCTAACATAAAGGCCCGCTAACATAGAGGTCCGCTAACATAAAGGCCCGCTAACATAAAGGCCGCTAACATAGAGGCCCGCTAACATAGAGGTCCGCTAACATAAAGGCCCGCTAACATAAAGGCCTGCTAACATAGAGGCCCGCTAACATAGAGGTCCGCTAACATAAAGGCCCGCTAACATAGAGGCCCGCTAACATAAAGGCCCGCTAACATAAAGGCCCGCTAACATAAAGGCCCGCTAACATAAAGGCCCGCTAACATAAAGGCCCGCTAACATAGAGGCCCGCTAACATAAAGGCCCGCTAACATAAAGGCCCGCTAACATAAAGGCCCGCTAACATAAAGGCCCGCTAACATAAGAGGCCCGCTAACATAGAGGCCCGCTAACATAGAGGCCCGCTAACATAGAGGCCCGCTAACATAAAGGCCCGCTAACATAAAGGCCCGCTAACATAAAGGCCCGCTAACATAAAGTCCCGCTAACGTAAAGGCCCGCTAACATAAAGGCCCGCTAACATAAAGGCCCGCTAAAATAAAGGCCCGCTAACATAAAGGCCCGCTAACATAAAGGCCCGCTAACATAAAGGCCCGCTAACATAAAGGCCCGCTAACATATCCGCTAATATAAAGGTCCGCTAACATAAAGGTTGCTGGTTCAAATCTCAGGACGTGATTAAAAACAAAATAACATTTCCTTATTACAAAACACCAACTACTCTGTGTTTGAAAGAGAAAGATTACAAGCACCTATTAATACTCTTTAATAAACGTACTTTAAAGTTCGGAACTGATCAATGGCATGGACCTCCTGAAAATTACAAGGACCTCCTTTTTACCTGAGTGTGTTCATCACAGAGGGGACTGGAACAGAATCCTAGCAGGGTCTGGAATATTCCCTGTTGATCCAGCAGCTCATAGCAGTGTCTGTCAGTCAGACCCTCCTCCAGGACAGACAAAATCCACTCCCTCTCTAGCTTGTGCTGAAGGGGAAAAACCACATCACATAACGACCAGTCCACACACACCACTATGGACTCCGCCCACACACCCCTGTGGACTCCACCCACACACCCCTATGGACTTCGCCCACACACCCCT
This sequence comes from Dallia pectoralis, assembly GCA_029465975.1. Taxonomy (NCBI): domain Eukaryota; kingdom Metazoa; phylum Chordata; class Actinopteri; order Esociformes; family Umbridae; genus Dallia; species Dallia pectoralis. Next base: position 1,342,950 of record CM055755.1, on the reverse strand, counting down.
ATGGATTCCGCCCACACACCTCTATGGAGTCCGCCCACACACCTCTATGGACTCCGCCCCCACACACCTCTATGGAGTCCGCCCACACACCTCTATGGAGTCCGCCCACACACCCCTATGGACTCCGCCCACACACCCCTATGGACTTCGCCCACACACCCCTATGGATTCCGCCCACACACCTCTATGGAGTCCGCCCACACACCCCTATGGAGTCCGCCCACACACCCCTATGGACTCCGCCCACACACCTCTATGGACTCCGCCCACACACCTCTATGGACTCCGCCCACACACCTCTATGGAGTCCGCCCACACACCTCTATGGAGTCCGCCCACACACCTCATGGTGTGCTACATACCTCATATGAAGGTAAACTATAAATTTGCTTAAATCCTAGCGCTGTTGTGGCAAGGCCTTTTAAATGTACTGGCTCCAGGAAAAAAACGTAAGTACCTCCATGTCGCAGCTAAAGAAGAGCTTGAAGAACTCAGGAACTCGTCTGAAGTTCAGACACTGTTGGGACAACAGGAACCGATTGACCGCCACATACATGTGCTCCTCTGGAAGAATAAAAACGATACAGAGTTAAAGAGCACTTCAAAATGGAAACAGACAAGTCTATGGAGGTTCAACTAAGACCTGGTATGATTTTCTTTATGATTGACTCCCACCGATCAATTAAAATCAGTAATTTGCAGGACAACCAGTTTGTGGTTTAGGTGAGGAGTGAGCAGAAGACCTCATGGATTTACTCACCAGGTCGGAGCATCTGCTGGGCCACCTTAGCGATGTATGTGGTCAGAAGAAATGGCATTCGGAGGTTCTGCACTTTGATTCCATTCTTCACCATGTCCAGCAGATACAACAGCTTCAAACATACAGAGAACGAAGACATTAGAGTGTTTGAAAGTGCCTGGTGTACACCAAAACCCAGCCCGCTCATTCAGAGGAAAGATAGTTATCATATGTGAATAAAGCATTTTATATTACACACATATTATTGACATTATGAATCAGGAGAGAGGATACGAATCAGGAGAGGATATGATAAAGGATACAGGATATGATCAAGAAAAGAGGATACGACGAAGTATAGATTATTGTTAGTGACAGAGAGCAGAGGGTCAGATCTGAACCTACACCTCAGCACAACATGCAGTGGAAACAGCAACATCAACCACAGAACAGGACGATTAGTAGGTTTATTTTTCCTCAATCAATTGTTTGTCCTTACAAGTACAGTGACATGTACAGTGTGTGTGTGCGTGCGTACCTGTCTCCGTTCTCTGAAGCGGGCAGCTTCTAGGTGATGATAGAAGTTTGCCAGGACCTGGTACGCTGCAGCTCTCAGCTTGGGGTCATAACTGCTAAGTGACACCAGCGTAACTCCCAGACTGTGACTCGACACAAACTTCAGACAGTCCACCACAGACTCTGGCACCGGAAAACAAACAGGCACTCATTAGACATCCGGTAACCGTGGATGATGTCATTATAAGGAAGTTACATCATCTGTAGTGTGTCTATGGGGATTACCTGGCTGAAGCATGGCACTGAAGAGAGGCAGCAGGAAACAGGGATCGTATAAACTCCCCACATCCTTCACTTCACCGTCTTTAAAAATCAGCTCTTTACTCTCCTGTGGAGAAAATATCTCATCAATATCTGTTAGTGTCGTATATCACGTTATCCCCCTAGTACTGTATTTATTACACTATATATCCCCCTAGTACTGTATTTATTACACTATATATCCCCATAGTACTGTATTTACCACACTATATATCCCCATAGTACTGTATTTATTACACTATATATCCCCATAGTACTGTATTTATTACACTATATATCCCCATAGTACTGTATTCACCACACTATATATCCCCATAGTACTGTATTTATTACACTATATATCCCCATAGTACTGTATTTACCACACTATATATCCCCATAGTACTGTATTTATCACACTATATATCCCCATAGTACTGTATTTACCACACTATATATCCCCATAGTACTGTATTTATCACACTATATATCCCCATAGTACTGTATTTATTACACTATATATCCCCATAGTACTGTATTTATTACACTATATATCCCCATAGTACTGTATTTATCACACTATATATCCCCATAGTACTGTATTCACCACACTATATATCCACATAGTACTGTATTCACCACACTATATATCCCCATTGTACTGTATTCACCACACTATATATCTCCATAGTAATGTATTTATCACACTATATATCCCCATAGTACTGTATTTATTACACTATATATCCCCATAGTACTGTATTAATCACACTATATATCCCCATAGTACTGTATTTATTACACTATATATCCCCATAGTACTGTATTCACCACACTATATATCCCCATTGTACTGTATTCACCACACTATATATCCCCATAGTAATGTATTTATCACACTATATATCCCCATAGTACTGTATTAATCACACTATATATCCCCATAGTACTGTATTTATTACACTATATATTCCCATAGTACTGTATTCACCACACTATATATCCCCATAGTACTGTATTTATCACACTATATATCCCCATAGTACTGTATTCACCACACTATATATCCACATAGTACTGTATTCACCACACTATATATCCCCATTGTACTGTATTCACCACACTATATATCCCCATAGTAATGTATTTATCACACTATATATCCCCATAGTACTGTATTAATCACACAATATATCCCCATAGTAATGTATTTATCACACTATATATCCCCATAGTACTGTATTTACCACACTATATATCCCCATAGTACTGTATTCACCACACTATATATCCCCATAGTACTGTATTTATCACACTATATATCCCCATAGTACTGTATTCACCACACTATATATCCCCATAGTACTGTATTTATTATACTATATATCCCCATAGTACTGTATTCACCACACTATATATCCCCATAGTACTGTATTTATTATACTATATATCCCCATAGTACTGTATTCACCACACTATATATCCCCATAGTACTGTATTCACCACACTATATATCCCCATAGTACTGTATTCACCACACTATATATCCCCATAGTACTGTATTCACCACACTATATATCCCCATAGTACTGTATTCACCACACTATATATCCACATAGTACTGTATTCACCACACTATATATCCACATAGTACTGTATTCACCACACTATATATCCCCATTGTACTGTATTCACCACACTATATATCCCCATAGTACTGTATTTATTACACTATATATCCACATAGTACTGTATTCACCACACTATATATCCACATAGTACTGTATTCACCACACTATATATCCCCATTGTACTGTATTCACCACACTATATATCCCCATAGTACTGTATTTATTACACTATATATCCCCATAGTACTGTATTCACCACACTATATATCCCCATAGTACTGTATTTATTACACTATATATCCCCATAGTACTGTATTCACCACACTATATATCCCCATTGTACTGTATTCACCACACTATATATCCCCATAGTAATGTATTTATCACACTATATATCCCCATAGTACTGTATTTACCACACTATATATCCCCATAGTACTGTATTTATTACACTATATATTCCCATAGTATTTATCATATTTCTACCTGAATGATGATCCGGCGCTGCAGGGGGAAGTGTCTGACAGTGTTGGCCATGGTATCGGGCTGAAGCAGGGCTAGGAGGTCCTCTGAGCTGGGCTGCTGCCACAAGGAAACGCCCAGGCTTTTTCGGGCCTTGTGGTGCTCCACCGCTGCTGGGCCCCAGAGCAGGCACCTGCAGGTCACATATTGTCAATATGTCACAAACCCCAGAAATGTCCAATGGCCTTTATAAACCGGTTTCACACAATTCCAACATTGAAGTCATAACTTGTGGTATACGGTCTGAAATACCGTGGATATGCAACAATAAACATTTAGGATTCTGAGTAGCCGCTGTGGAAAGTTTAGCACATTCCGGGAACAAATTGAACTTACTGAAAGTCGACCAGACTGATGTGGTTTCGTTCATACTCCTGGAGCACCAGTAACAGCTTCTGATCTACACAAGAAGGTTCAGGGGAGAATGTTAGAGAACATGGAAGACTTTTAAAAAACTCTCAGAGTAAAAACGCTACTTTACCTGTAGCACTCAGAGTAGCTCCATAGGCTCCCATTAGGACAACAAAATGGCTGCTGCTACAGACACCAGGACATCTCTTCACCAGGTTGAGTAACAGGGAAACGAGGGCCTCTGAAAGAGATACCAGACAAATATGTTGTTATAACATCAAAGTTTGGCTACACACAACTCCAGTCTGTGTGTTATCCCGGCACAGAGGTCATCCAAACATGCTTCAGATAACTGCCGCTAGGAAACATACATCTTTGAATAAAAGAGTTCTGGGAACAGCAGAATTCTGTGTGCAGGCCCCAAAATCCGAATGTGGAAAGTCTCTGAGAAAAAAATATACTTAGTAGAGGCCTTGACTAAGTTTACAAGAGCACAGAAAATTTCTTGAAATACTGTGACCATACAAATCATGCATTCAACTGGGAACTGGGGCCTGAACTCTGCGTCACCTTTAGCTTGGGAGTTCACTTCCTGGTCCCCCTCGGTCCCAAGCATTGTGGGTAGGAACAGGGAGTGGCTAGAGGCCATCATGTGGATGGTGTTCAGAAGTACCAGGTCCTTAGGTCCACCACTTCCCCCGTACATCAGGTCCAACTGGCCGTTCAGTGTGTTCAGGAAGTTAGGGTCCCTGTAGCGATACCTTGGCAGAGGAACAATACTGTTAGAGCGCCCAGAAAGCCCCCAGAAGGGTACGTTCAAAGATGAAGATAAGGAGGACATACTTGAGTCCGGTCTTGATGAAGCTGTTCCATTCAGCAGCGGTGATGTCTTCTGGAAGCGTCTGGAATATGTTTGGTTATGAGTCAACGCAGAAACAACATTTAAATACAAATTTGGAAAACAACACACATTTCCGGAAGCGTGTGTGTGCTCATCTGTTTAAGCATGATATAATGTACTCCCACCCGTCACCCGTCACTAGACGCCATAAACGGTGACACATTTGACAAACAACCGAACATTAACCACACTGCTATCCCTACGGCCAATCACAAACCCCAAATAAATACATATGACCAGTTTTCCTTCACGACTGCGATGTCTGACAGGAAGTGCACACTGACCAGTAGTGAGGTTATCCTTTTCAACATGGTATCCTCCTGGGAGAGCGTTGTGGCGTTCTGCTCTCTGTTCTGGCTGAAGGAGGAGATCAGCCACCGGAGGGCAGCAGAGAGGACAGACCTCCTCCACCCTGATAGATCCTCCGGACAGGCAGACAGCACCGTGGTGACGGGTTCCACCAGCTGCCACCTGGAGTGGAGGAAACACATTAGCGTGGTGTTTACCAATAACTGCCACAGCATTCCCGGGAAATTTAACCCGGAAGTAAAAATGGTCAGGTACTGCAAATCCAGCGTGGTCCCTACCGATCCAATCATTATGGCCCCATTATCACAACATGGGGTCGCCCGCCATGACTGAGGAGTTACCTGTCAAAGCCGTCCAGCTTCTGCAGGGCAGCAGGCAGGGAGTCGACGAGCCCTTGGACATCCTTGACGGTGGCGGCCAGGCGGAGCAGGCTGGACAGAGTCTCCATATCTCCCAGGGTCACCATGGTGTTTGGCCCCAGAACGCGGAGGATCAGCCCGGGCAACAGGACCTTCTTCAGGGACTTCAGAACCGCTTTCTGCACTGTGGCACCAACGTAAGGAAACAACCGGGTGAGTGTGACATTAAAACACGTGTAACGAGGGCGCATAAACACATCACGAGTTCAATGCCAAACCCTAGACTGTTAACCGGGTACCGCTCAGTTGTATCAGTCTACAGCCCCACCACTAACCCTGATACTCAGTCTACAGCCCCACCACTAACCCTGATACTCAGTCTACAGCCCCACCACTAACCCTGATACTCAGTCTACAGCCCCACCACTAACCCTGATACTCAGTCTACAGCCCCACCACTAACCCTGATACTCAGTCTACAGCCCCACCACTAACCCTGATACTCAGTCTACAGCCCCACCACTAACTCAGTCTACAGCCCCACCACTAACCCTCAGTCTACAGCCCCACCACTAACCCTGATACTCAGTCTACAGCCCCACCACTAACCCTGATACTCAGTCTACAGCCCCACCACTAACCCTAACCCTGATAACCCTCAGTCTACAGCCCCACCACTAACCCTGATACTCAGTCTACAGCCCCACCACTAACCCTGATACTCAGTCTACAGCCCCACCCACTCAGTCTACAGCCCCAACCCTGATACTCAGTCTACAGCCCCACCACAGCCCCACCACTAACCCTGATACTCAGTCTACAGCCCCACCACTAACCCTGATACTCACCACTAACCCCTCAGCCCCACCACTAACCCTGATACTCAGTCTACAGCCCCACCACTAACCCTGATACTCAGTCTACAGCCCCACCACTAACCCTGATACTCAGTCCAGCCCCACCACTAACCCTGATACCCTACAGACCCTGATACTCAGTCTACAGCCCCACCACTAACCCTGATACTCAGTCTACAGCCCCACCACTAACCCACTCAGTCTACAGCCCCACCACTAACCCTGATACTCAGCCCCACCACTAACCCTGATACTCAGTCTACAGCCCCACCACTAACCCTGATACTCAGTCTACAGCCCCACCACTAACCCTGATACTCAGTCTACAGCCCCACCACTAACCCTGATACTCACAGCCCCACCACTAACCCTGATACCCTACAGCCCCACCACTAACTCAGTCTACAGCCCCACCACTAACCCTGATACTCAGCCCCACCACTAACCTACAGCCCCACCACTAACCCTGATACTCAGTCTAACCAGCCCCAGCCCCACCACTAACCCTGATACTCAGTCTACCCCTAACCCACTAACCCTGATACTCAGTCTACAGCCCCACCACTAACCCTGATACTCAGTCTACAGCCCCACCACTAACCCTGATACTCAGTCTACAGCCCCACCACTAACCCTGATACTCAGTCTACAGCCCCACCACTAACCCTGATACTCAGTCTACAGCCCCACCACTAACCCTGATACTCAGTCTACAGCCCCACCACTAACCCTGATACTCAGTCTACAGCCCCACCACTAACCCTGATACTCAGTCTACAGCCCCACCACTAACCCTGATACTCAGTCTACAGCCCCACCACTAACCCTGATACTCAGTCTACAGCCCCACCACTAACCCTGATACTCAGTCTACAGCCCCACCACTAACCCTGATACTCAGTCTACAGCCCCACCACTAACCCTGATACTCAGTCTACAGCCCCACCACTAACCCTGATACTACAGCCCCACCACCCAGTCTACAGCCCCACCACTAACCCTGATACTCAGTCTACAGCCCCACCACTAACCCTGATACTCAGTCTACAGCCCCACCACTAACCCTGATACTCAGTCTACAGCCCCACCACTAACCCTGATACTCAGTCTACAGCCCCACCACTAACCCTGATACTCAGTCTACAGCCCCACCACTAACCCTGATACTCAGTCTACAGCCCCACCACTAACCCTGATACTCAGTCTACAGCCCCACCACTAACCCTGATACTCAGTCTACAGCCCCACCACTAACCCTGATACTCAGTCTACAGCCCCACCACTAACCCTGATACTCAGTCTACAGCCCCACCACTAACCCTGATACTCAGTCTACAGCCCCACCACTAACCCTGATACTCAGTCTACAGCCCCACCACTAACCCTGATACTCAGTCTACAGCCCCACCACTAACCCTGATACTCAGTCTACAGCCCCACCACTAACCCTGACTCACTACAGCCCCACCACTAACCCTGATACCAGTCTACAGCCCCACCACTAACCCTGATACCTGATAACTGATCAGTCTACAGCCCCACCACTAACCCTGATACTCAGTCTACAGCCCCACCACTAACCCTGATACTCAGTCTACAGCCCCACCACTAACTAACCCTGATACTCAGTCTACAGCCCCACCACTAACCCTGATACTCATACAGCCCCACCACTAACCCTGATACTCAGTCTACAGCCCCACCACAGATACTCAGTCTACAGCCCCACCACTAACCCTGATACTCAGTCTACAGCCCCACCACTAACCCTGATACTCAGTCTACAGCCCCACCACTAACCCTGATACTCAGTCTACAGCCCCACCACTAACCCTGACCCTGATACTCAGTCTACAGCCCCACCACTAACCCTGATACTCAGTCTACAGCTGATACTCAGTCTACAGCCCCACCACACCCTGATACTCAGTCTACAGCCCCACCACTAACCCTGATACTCAGTCTACAGCCCCACCACTAACCCTGATACTCAGTCTACAGCCCCACCACTAACCCTGATAGCCCAGCCCCACCACTAAACCTGATACTCAGTCTACAGCCCCACCCATGCTACAGCCCCACCTAACCCTGATACTCAGTCTACAGCCCCACCACTAACCCTACAGCCCCACCACTAACCCTGATACTCAGTCTACAGCCCCACCACTAACCCTGATACTCAGTCTACAGCCCCACCCTAACCCACTAACCCTGATACTCAGTCTACAGCCCCACCACTAACCCTGATAGTCTACAGCCCCACCACTAACCCTGATACTCAGTCTACAGTCTACAGCCCCACCACTAACCCTGATACTCAGTCTACAGCCCCACCACTAACCCTGATACTCAGTCTACAGCCCCACCACTAACCCTGATACTCAGTCTACAGCCCCACCACTAACCCATACTCAGTCCCTCAGTCTACAGCCCCACCACTAACCCTGATACTCAGTCTACAGCCCCACCACTAACCCTGATACTCAGTCTCACAGTCCCCCACCACTAACCCTGATACTCAGTCTACAGCCCCACCACTAACCCTGATACTCAGTCTACAGCCCCACCACTAAACCCTGATACTCAGTCTACAGCCCCACCACTAACCCTGATCACTACAACCCTGTCTACAGCCCCACCACTAACCCTGATACTCAGTCTACAGCCCCACCACTAACCCTGATACTCAGTCTACAGCCCCACCACTAACCCTGATACTAACCCTGTTTGGGGCTGGTTGGGTCCTCCCGGGCTGCAGTCTGCAGGTAGCTGTTCACCAGCGGTATGAATGCATCCATCTGATCCTCTAGTGTCTCCATGTTCTCCGGCTGGAGGCACCAGGCTTGAAAGCAGAGCCTGTGTGTAGGGCAGCCGGCCAGCAGGGCTGTTCCCAGGGCCTGGAGCGCAGCGCTGGGACCTCCTCGGAGACAGTACAGGAGAACATCAGTGTGGAGGAGTTTAGCGTTGCCTGGCTGGCTCCTCAGGGCCTGCAGGAGGAAGGCCTCCAGAGAGGAGCTGGAGCAGGAGAGCAGCAGCGTGGCTAGACCTTGGAGGTGGGCCTGAGAAAGGAGGCGGAGGAGGGGGGGAGAGCTGGATGAGGAGGATGTGGTCTGAGACAGGATCTGCAGAGCCGTGCGTCCATAGACACTCAGCTCAGTCGTCCCAGGCTCATCGCCCGCCCCCCCGCTAGTCCTCGGGGTCAGAAGGTTCTCCTTTGGAAGCAGGAGCAGAAAGGAGATCAGCTCCTGGAGAAGCGAGGGCTCCATGTAGGCCTGCAAGGCCAGGAGGGCACGTACAGACGGGGACTCCTCATCCCTCTCCTTCCTCCTCTGCCCCAGCTCCCGGAGCACAGCTCGACCCACAGCCGCAAGGTAAGGACTTAGGAGGTGGAGTGAGTCCAGGGCCTGGAGTGTGGGAGCAGAGGCAACTAGCAGGGCGCAGATGCAGTCAGACAGCCGGACACACAGCTGCTTCAGCCTGACGGGGTTCAGGGCCAGGGGAGGGACAGAGGAGAGCTCCAGAGACAGGAACCACTGCTCAATGCACGGGTGCTTCAGGATGGAGTTTAGGACTGACAACAGCACCTAACAGAGAGGGAGACAACGGGGGAGACAGAGAGAGAGGCAGAGGGGGAGAGAGAGAGAGGGAGTGAGTGACAGAAGGAGAGGTGGGTTTCTGATCAAAACAATCGATGCCCAAATACCAACCAGTGCTCTATATGTTGTTGGAGACCACTACAGTAAACCAAGAAGAACACCACACTTAAGATCTTTGATGACTTGGGGATGCTTGCTCAGCTAAATGTTTACATCGGTCCTACCAGGTGTTTGTTGTCCACTGCTCCAGATGACGGGTCAACATCCAAAAAGAGATCTGATGCCTTCAAGGGGTCCGTAGCTTTAGGTTTGTCCGTCATTAATGCCTCGCTGGAACCCAGATCCATGGGCTCTGCTGCCTCCGTTATACCCACTGGCTCAGTTTCAGCTGGACTTCCTCCTGCCAGGTGAGTTGAGAGCTTCTCCACCAACCCCTGAAGCACTGCCATCAGAGCATTCAACACCGGCAGACCTTCGTTTTTGGACCGCTGTGGAAAGACCAGAGACCATGTGTTAAAAACCTGCTGCGGTTTGATGACTGGTAGACAGGGCTACGGATGACTACACCGGATGAATACAGCGGATGAATACAGTGGATGACTACACCGGATGAGTACAGCGGATGAATACAGTGGATGAATACAGTGGATGACTACACCGGATGAGTACAGCGGATGAATACAGCGGATGAATAAACTGGATGAATACAGCGGATGAATAAACTGGATGTATACAGCGGATGAATACAGTGGATGAGTACAGTGGATGAGTACAGCGGATGAGTACACCGGATGAGTACAGCGGATGAGTACAGCGGATGAATAAACTGGATGAATACAGCGGATGAATACAGTGGATGAATACAGTGGATGAGTACAGCGGATGAGTACAGCGGATGAATACAGCGGATGAATACAGCGGATGAATAAACTGGATGAATACAGCGGATGAATACAGTGGATGAATACAGCGGATGAGTACAGCGGATGAGTACAGCGGATGAGTACAGCGGATGACTACACTGGATGAGTACACTACAGGGGACAGTAGCAGTGGCATTCAGGATGCACTCGTACCGTAACTAAGCTGTCCACAGTGGTTTTCACGTAGAGGAGGACCTGCTTGGCTGCCACAGGATACTCTTGGAGCTCCATGTTGGCCAGACTCTCCTCCACCCTCAGACGGAAGGAGTCTCCTAACAGGCCGGAGGAACCCTGGCTGTACGCCTCCTTCAGCAGGCCAGTCAAGGAGCCCGAAGAAGGAGGGACATCGGCAGTGACCATAAAGTTCTGGAACTGTCGGGGGAAAGGAGATGGAACGTGGGTCGCTGTGGGTAACGCACGGCAACGGTCACACATTGTTCTACATTATTACCGTGGCGACCGCTATGAAGACTCATTAACACTGTTACATACTGTAGGTGTCTGTCAGCACAACGCAGACACTGTTACATGTAATAACATGGTTACAACATGGTAATTACCACTACACATGTGTAATACCATACGTGTACTGCTAACACTATGTGATGACACAGGATAATGTTGACAGGGCGTTCTGACCAGCTTCTCCTGGGCCTGTGGGGGCAGCCATGTTGAGTAGTATCTGTGGAGGTGGATGATGGAGGGGTGTGGAGGGCTGGTCTCTCCACTGGAGCTCAGCTCCTTATCGAACTGAAGCAGAGCCAGACTGAGGGACAAGGGGTCTCTCTGGCAGTGGAGCACATCACATAGAACTGCTGAGATGTATTCATAGAGCACACCTGGGAACGGAGACACAGGTATTACACACCTGGGGACGGAGACACAGGTATTACACATCTGGGGACGAGACACAGGTATTACACACCTGGGGACGGAGACACAGGTATTACACACCTGGGGACTAGACTGTTTACCTTGTTCTGTTCGATAAGCAGACAGACAGTTTACCTTGTTCTGTTCGATAAGATGCAGGCAGTTTGTTCCGGGCCTCCAGAACCGCCGGTACCAAAGCACTAAAGGGAAAAGTCTGGAGGACAAGGTCATCACTCAGCTCCGGGCCCAGCTCCTCCATCTCCCCCTCGCTGCCTTCCAGGATCACGTCAACCATGTCCAGCACATCTGCAAAAACCAGCAGCACAGGAATGACACGGCAGCAACGACAAATAATTTATTAAAAGAGCTTAGAAGAATCCTGCGAATAATGTTTACAACACCGTATTATAAACAGAACACCGTATTATAAACAGAACACCGTATTATAAACAGAACACCGTATTATAAACAGAACACCGTATTATAAACAGAACACCGTATTATAAACAGAACACCGTATTATAAACAGAACACCACAGATACAGACTGGAATGATGTAAGCTAGGAACTTTAAAGGCTGATCCCTTTCAACGTTAAACTGGTCCTTGTCAAAGCTAGTACTCGTACACAATCCAGTCTCCAATTGGGTAGTAGCACATATTGGTTAATTTGCATATTGGGAGGAGCACACTGGGAGGTCGGACACCAACCGTCTATGTGTGAGATGGGGATGCTGATGGCGTCACTGTCCTGCCCACTGAGATTGGCCTGTAGGTAGGCTGCTTCCTGGACCAGACCAGCCACCTTGTCTGTGTAGGTGTGGGGGTTACACACGAGACGAACCAATACCTGGTGATAGAGAACGGACACAGTGTTTAGGATGAGACACACAACACAGTGTTTAGGATGAGACACACAACACAGTGTTTAGGATGAGACACACAACACAGTGTTTAGGATGAGAAACACAACACAGTATTTAAGATGAGACACACAACACAGTGTTTAGGATGAGACACACAACACAGACACAGTGTTTAGGATGAGACACACAACACAGACACAGTGTTTAGGATGAGAGACACAACACAGACACAGTGTTTATTATGAGACACACAACACAGTGTTTAGGATGAGACACACAGACACAGTGTTTAGGATGAGACACACAACACAGACAGTGTTTAGGATGAGACACACAACACAGTGTTTAGGATGAGACACACAACACAGAGATGGACCAACCCTCTCTAGGAACTGTACGACTGTGTCCTGTTGGTCCGGTTCTAGCCGGGCCAGGTGGTTGAGCCACAGCTCCAGCTCGGACCAGGTGTACTCAAACACTCCACTGTCCTTCAGCGCCTGTAGGTCACACAAAAGGCAGTTGACCGGATTTAGGGGCTGACAGTCCCATTATGGATGCAGCCGGCGCTCCATTCAACTGAGACATCTCCTCACCTTCAGTACCAGCTTCCTGGTGGACAACTTCAGGTGACTGTTGTTACTGCTCACAAACATCTTGAGGAGCAGGTAGAACACAGACCTCTCCCCGGTGAGCACTTCTGTCTCAGGGTGATCCTGGCAGAGAACAGGGTTAGGCACAGTAGGAGAACAGGGTTAGGCACAGTAGGAGAACAGGGTTAGGGTTAATCAGGACAACAGGGTGTGGGTTAAGCAGGAGAACAGGGTTAGGGTTAGGCAGGAGAACAGGGTTAGGGTTAAGCAGGAGAACAGGGTTAGGGTTAGGCAGGAGAACAGGGTTAGGGTTAGGCAGGAGAACAGGGTTAGGGTTAGGCAGGAGAACAGGGTTAGGGTTAGGCAGGAGAACAGGGTTAGGTACAACAGCCACAGTCCACTCCATGCCCACCTGAGCTCTGAACCAGGAGAACCTGGTGCCCGGCAGTTCCAGGGCCAGCTGCAGTATTTGATGCTGGAGAACCGGAGGAACCTCCTGTCTCACGCCTTTCTCCGACACGATGCCTGGAGAGACACAACGCCAGTTAATCTACGAACGTAAACGTGATCACTGAGGAGCTACACCGAGTTTACAGAGCAGTACCTTTAAGCAGCTTGCTGAAGTCAAACTTGCTCTGACTAACCAGGTGAGGCACCACCTTCTGATAGAGACACATGACCTGGAGGAGGAGGGCTTTTAGAAGGACGACCTCTGGAGATTCAGGACCCAGCTGGGCTGAAAAGGAGACAGACATGAGAAACAGAAAGAGTTACATAATGTAAAGGTAACAACATACACCAAACTTCTGTAGACCAAAGTGGACAGATTTTCTTCCAAAATAATTATTGAAAATGTCTCCAATATACACTTATGCAAATCTGCAAATAATAATAAATTCATATGATCCATGTAGCGTCTCACTGCTGAACGTTCAGATGTTTTTCTGTGGGGGACACATCACAGCTTTCATTTCACTAGGAGGGCAACCGTTCACAGCAAGTTACATTGGGAGACACTTAAATATTAACAGGAACAACTAAATACCAGGTGGTTCTTCGACTTTGGAGGCATCCCCCTGGACGTCTCCATCTGTCTTGGAGGTCTTTCCTTCGTCCTCCCCCCGGTCTTTCTTGGTCAGCGACTGCCATTTGGACACGATGCTAGTCATGTCTGGTAGAACCTAATGCAGAGAAAATGGACTCCCAGGATCAGTTGATCCTTTAAAGCACTTATGGAACATATGTACCATTTATACCATACATATGTACCATCTATGACCGTGTCCATAGAGCCTGACTGAAATGTGACACAAATACAACGGTGCTTGTCACTGGGACGGCTACGAAAGATGTCACCTTGGCAACCGCCTCCCTGTACAGCTGGACGAATTCCTCCATGGCCGCCGGGGTGTAGATGTCAGAGTTGAGCCACACAGAGTGATCCAGACAGAACTCTATGTTCCTATGGGCTCTCTTCAGAAGGAACGACATCAGCGAAAGAGTTGTGTGCTGCACCACCATGTTGGAGAACTGTGTGTGTGTGTGTGTGGGGGGAGATAAGGTTGAGACATGTGTCAACGTCTTAGTCCTCAGGGAAGAACAGGAGGTGTATTAGAAGCAGGGTCGGGTAGATTTGGGGTTAACTCTTAAGTATCATTGGCTGTAACGTACATTGAGACCCTGTGTGAAAAAGGCCTTGTTACAGACGGGAGGAAGTGATGTCACCAGCACCATCGACAGGAGGCGGGGTAGAGGAACGACCTCTCTGGTCTGTAGTGCCTTGGACACCTCCGGCTGTGACTCATAGATCTAAAAAACAGGATCAATCATGTGGCCATGTCAGTCAGAGGAGGGAGGAAGTGGAATGTGATATTCTGAGGACGATAAAATGCCACAGTAGGAACTCGACGAGCAACTATTCTGTGTAGAACAACACTATCAACCTTTTTAAGGAGTGCAATGTTGTCCGTCCATGCAGATTTCAGCCGTGGCATGAAGGAAAACTGGGTCTCCTTGAAGAATCTTGGCAGGATGTCCGGACTGACCCTCAGAATACTGACCAGCAGGTCAGACACCAGGTCGTCCTCCACAGCCTGCTTCAGGCTCACCACAAACTGCAGCAAAACGATGTTACCAGCCCTGGATGCAGAGAAACCACAGTGAACAGTTTGCAGCCTGCACACGCTCTTATCCTACAATCTCAAAACTTCTTCTATTTAACATAACAGCACTTTTTCTTTTTACAAAAGGAGATCTGATCCCCAACTGACCGGCCGGACGTTCCAAAGCTGGGGTCGTAGAAACTGAGTCCATGTCTCCTGGAGCAGCAGAGATCCAGAAGGAATTTATGAACCAATTCCCTGACCATCATCTTCCCAGCTTCATCTGCATTATCTGCCACCTGGAGAAATGGAGATATATAACCAATAACTGGAGAAATATAACCAATAACTGGAGAAAGTGAGATATATATATATATATAACCAAATCACGACGCAGCCATAATGGATATCACTGAGTGAGTAAATAATGAGAATAAGCTGATTAAATTACGTTGCTGTCATCATCTACGATGGCGTCCACAATACCATTCCATCGGTAGAGAGATGCAATCTGCCCCAGAAGAGACGGGGTGAAGAAACGCACTTTCTGGGTCTTACTGATGGCTTTACTCTGTACCACCTAGACCAGAGGAAACCCACTGTTACACAGTCAGAATGAATAACATCACAGTTATAAATGCATTATAACAAGACCCTAAATGCATAACATCACAGTTATAAATGCATTATAACAAGACCCTAAATGCATAACATCAGTTATAAATGCATTATAACAAGACCCTAAATGCATAACATCACAGTTATAAATGCATTATAACAAGACCCTAAATGCATAACATCACAGTTATAAATGCATTATAACAAGACCCTAAATGCATAACAACACAGTTATAAATGCATTATAACAAGACCCTAAATGCATAACATCACAGTTATAAATGCATTATAACAAGACCCTAAATGCATAACATCAGTTATAACTGCATTATAACAAGACCCTAAATGCATAACATCAGTTATAAATGCATTATAACAAGACCCAGTTATAAATGCATTATAACAAGACCCTAAATGCATAACATCACAGTTATAAATGCATTATAACAAGACCCTAAATGCATAACATCACAGTTATAAATGCATTATAACAAGACCCTAAATGCATAACATCACAGTTATAACTGCATTATAACAAGACCCTAAATGCATAACATCACAGTTATAACTGCATTATAACAAGACCCTAAATGCATAACATCACAGTTATAAATGCATTATAACAAGACCCTAAATGCATAACATCACAGTTATAACTGCATTATAACAAGACCCTAAATGCATAACATCACAGTTATAAATGCATTATAACAAGACCCTAAATGCATAACATCACAGTTATAAATGCATTATAACAAGACCCTAAATGCATAACATCACAGTTATAAATGCATTATAACAAGACCCTAAATGCATAACATCACAGTTATAAATGCATTATAACAAGACCCTAAATGCATAACATCACAGTTATAAATGCATTATAACAAGACCCTAAATGCATAACATCACAGTTATAACTGCATTATAACAAGACCCTAAATGCATAACATCACAGTTATAAATGCATTATAACAAGACCCTAAATGCATAACATCACAGTTATAACTGCATTATAACAAGACCCTAAATGCATAACATCACAGTTATAAATGCATTATAACAAGACCCTAAATGCATAACATCACAGTTATAAATGCAAGATTATAACAGTTAAGACCCTAAATGCATAACATCACAGTTATAAATGCATTATAACAAGACCCTAAATGCATAACATCACAGTTATAAATGCATTATAACAAGACCCTAAATGCATAACATCACAGTTATAAATGCATTATAACAAGACCCTAAATGCATAACATCACAGTTATAAATGCATTATAACAAGACCCTAAATGCATAACATCACAGTTATAAATGCATTATAACAAGACCCTAAATGCATAACATCACAGTTATAAATGCATTATAACAAGATAACAAGACCCTAAATGCATAACATCACAGTTATAAATGCATTATAACAAGACCCTAAATGCATAACATCACAGTTATAACTGCATTATAACAAGACCCTAAATGCATAACATCACAGTTATAACTGCATTATAACAAGACCCTAAATGCATAACATCACTAAAGTTATAAAATGCATTATAACAAGACCCTAAATGCATAACATCACAGTTATAAATGCATTATAACAAGACCCTAAATGCATAACATCAGTTATAACTGCATTATAACAAGACCCTAAATGCATAACAGCACAGTTATAACTGCATTATAACAAGACCCTAAATGCATAACATCACAGTTATAAATGCATTATAACAAGACCCTAAATGCATAACATCACAGTTATAAATGCATTATAACAAGACCCTAAATGCATAACATCACAGTTATAAATGCATTATAACAAGACCCTAAATGCATAACATCACAGTTATAACTGCATTATAACAAGACCCTAAATGCATAACATCACAGTTATAAATGCATTATAACAAGACCCTAAATGCATAACATCACAGTTATAAATGCATTATAACAAGACCCTAAATGCATAACATCACAGTTATAACTGCATTATAACAAGACCCTAAATGCATAACATCACAGTTATAACTGCATTATAACCCTTTGAGAGTGTATTGTAATGTCTCAATGACCCTGAATAAATACAACTCCACTACATCGACATGCAGTAATGACATGGTGCTGAGACAACAGAGTGGGCCGTGCCTTAGTCTGCAAAGTAGACAAGATCAGGTTGACAATGGAGATACGATCCTCCTTCAGTCCGCTGCTAAGGATGTCTGACAGGAAATCTGAAACACAACGAATCAGATTTAAATGCACCAGGTATTGGTCAACCAATTATAATGTAAGCGAACACCATATGAAATGGGATCCTTCTAACTTGAAATCTTAACCTTTCATCTCCAGGAGCTGAACTACTGTGGGGTTGTCACCGGAAACCAGGAAGGAGAGGGCAAACTGGATGTACGCCATTCTGACATCGGGTCGACCCTGTAGAGACAGAACCGGTACGCTCAGAGCACAGGACATCAAGTGACCACATGACATCAGTGGCCGAGACGCCCAATCAGAGCCTTACGGGCACGTAGTACAAGAAGTGCACTAAATCAGGAGCAGTTATTGGGGACACAGGCACTAAATGAGTTTCTCACCATCTTGTCCCTCCTCCTGGCCAGAGCCGACAAGCCCTTAGAGAAGTGGAAGTGACTGAAGACCTCTCTGGCTGTGTCAGCTCCTTGGGCCACCATAGCTGAGAGCAAACTGAGGCACTGACGGACAAACCTGGAGGAGGAGACGACAAGAATAGGATATTTTATCAATTCTATGCAAATTTCCTATTCAAGTCCAGGCCCAAACTGTGTAGTTTATTTTAGGTAGGAAGAAAACAAGCTGATTCACAATAGGTTGTAATATAATTTAGCATAAAGCTTTATCTGGTTTTAAAGCCCAGCCATATATGTACCTGTGATTTTCTGCACTTAGGGATGTCTGTATGAGTTTCATGTAGCAGGAGACAGTCTTCTTAACCACAGTGGAAGCCACCATACTGAAGTGAGATAGATCACTGGCTGTACGGAGCAAAATCATCTCCAAAGTCTGGAAGATCAACATCATCTGCAAACAGACAATGTCAGGTGGCATAGATTAATGCAGGTATGCATACAAAACGAGATCTGCAGGGTTATGTAAGATTCTGTAAGATAAAAGGTGGATCTGGAAAGGCCCCATTTTGCAGTCAGTAACCTAAGAAAAACGATTGCTGTGATTTCCAATGAACAGACTGACAAGAGAATTATGTCCGTACTTCATTCTCGACGTGCTTGTCTCCCTCCAGCAGTTTGAAAATCTCTGAACACTCCATGGAGATCTTAATGTACCCCTCAACGACGTCATACAGGTCAGGGCATGGGAGTTTCTTTGCTATTGAGATGAAAGTCTCCAAGCCTGCGGGAGAACATGTTTTAGAAAATAACTTGAATTAACAAATGTCCCTTCTAGGCGATAATATCAAGGTCTGAAGTGTGAGTAAGCTTTCATTTTTAAACATTTACAGACATTTTAGCCAATAGATTTTCACAGTTACTTGACACCCTGAAATAATAAATGTTCTTAAATTAACATTTTAATTGGAGTTACAATTACTTTTCTCAACAGCACAATCTACAACCTAATATTTTTGTATATTTCATTGAAGCCTGAAATATCTGTCATATATTATAAGTGATTAGGCAAACCTAATAGAACATAACGTTATGACACGTTTATAACAAGCTTATGACAAGCTACACGACTTAGAGAGTAAATAATGTAATTAAACACAAATAAATAAAGTAAACAGCATGCAAACATCCCACTCACCCTTCATTGATTAATAATAATAATTAATTATATAGCTACCATCAGTAAATCAATCCCACTCACCCTTCATTGCCTTGGACGGATCTTTCAAGATGGCTTTAAATACAGTTCCATTAAACTCAGTTGTAACCAGAACTTTCTTTTTCTCCTGCATGTCGGAGTGATCAACATCTTCAATCGATCGCTTTTTACCCATGTTATAGGAGGTAAAAGTAAAAAATTAGCGTTCAAAACTATAACCAAGCATACCCCAGTACAGAACACACGTGAAGACCAAAACAGAGGAAAATGTCGGATAACAGGTCCGGGTGGAAACGAAGTATGCCGCACTTGGTTCCGGGGTTCCCCATACCAAAGCGAGCAATTACAAATATGGCCTGGTTGGGTAGTGGTTAGGATTCTCAGTCGGGAAAGGAGTACATTGTAGGGGAATTTGGCCAGTTGGTTTTACTTTTTAGCTTTAATTATTGATTTAAATAAAACTCTAGTGGTTACTATTTGTCACTGTTCCCGGCCAGGGTAAGTTTGACCAAAATACCTGTAGCAAAGGTGTTATAATTCAGGTCTAATACATATTAAAGTAGTCTAGCAGTTGTATCAATGTATGTATGTAATCAACAACTGCCACTCAAATAATATAGATAACAATTAATTCATTTATTATCATTGAATATTATTTCAACATTTTAACATTTATGTTAGATTTCATATTGAACTTGAATTATAGGTTGATAGCAATCATGTATTATTAGTTGGATATTGAATTAGTAATAATAAACACTCTAATAATAATATAAAAGTAAAATTACAATACATAACAGTGCTTTTCAACAACCCCTCCATCAGCTGAAGGTTTATGTTTATTATTGACTAAACCCAAGCTACGTTCAGGGAAGGGAGTGAATGTGTTATGATTCTGGTGGATTCATCATATTGGGCTCTTAGATCGTTTATTTTCTGTGACCTCAATTCAGATTAGAGTTGGTATCTTTCCAGAAAAGATTTGTGCTTTGTCTTGTATTGGCGCTTCACATTCACGCTTTCAATTCTCTTTGAAAGAGGAGAGAGACAGTGGTGTGTTCATATATACTTGGCCATTTGGGACCTGAGATAGTGAATATGTATATTTGTATATTTAACATTGTTACAGGACAAATCAATTGGACACATACAGATGTTCTGAGTTCTGAAGGCCCAAACGCTTTATTCACACCGATTATAGCAGAACCCAAAGGGAACACAATCAGATGGTGTCTCTATGCAATAGCACACACTGTATTTATGCAGTTCACAGAGGAGTGGGAACAACACAAGATAAAACAATGCAATAAGGACAGTCATTATATTTGTTTTATACAAGTTGAATTTTATGCATTTTAACAGCTGTTACATGGTAACAACTTCCTGTTTTTTTCCCTCATCACTGCTTCTTCAATGGAGCGTTAAGTTACAGTGGTTCAAGATGAACAAACAATTTAACAGTGTTCTTTAACACTGGAGGCTCTGCTGTGTATGACTGAGGTTTAACCTTCATATGAGGTTTATTAGCTGTGAATGACTGAGATGTCTGTAATGTTGCGTCACCTTCATATTAGCAGTGTGAGCCTTAGTGCTGCCATCCTACTACAGGGTTTGTGTTTCTATAACATGTAAATGTACAGCTCTAATACTTCTATAACATGTAAATGTACAGCTCTAATACTTCTATAACATGTACATGTACAGCTCTAATACTTCTTTAACATGTAAATGTACAGCTCTAATACTTATAAAACATGTAAATGTACAGCTCTAATACTTCTATAACATGTAAATGTACAGCTCTAATACTTCTATAACATGTAAATGTATAGCTCTAATACTTATAAAACATGTAAATATACAGCTCTAATACTTCTATAACATGTAAATGTACAGCTCTAATACTTCTATAACATGTAAATGTACAGCTCTAATACTTCTATAACATGTAAATGTATAGCTCTAATACTTCTATAACATGTAAATGTACAGCTCTAATACTTCTATAACATGTAAATGTATAGCTCTAATACTTCTATAACATGTAAATGTACAGCTCTAATACTTCTATAACATGTAAATGTACAGCTCTAATACTTCTATAACATGTAAATGTACAGCTCTAATACTTCTATAACATGTAAATGTATAGCTCTAATACTTCTATAACATGTAAATGTATAGCTCTAATACTTCTATAACATGTAAATGTATAGCTCTAATACTTCTATAACATGTAAATGTATAGCTCTAATACTTCTATAACTTGTAAATGTACAGCTCTAATACTTCTATAACATGTAAATGTACAGCTCTAATACTTCTATAACATGTAAATGTATAGCTCTAATACTTCTATAACATGTAAATGTACAGCTCTAATACTTATAAAACATGTAAATGTACAGCTCTAATACTTCTATAACATGTAAATGTATAGCTCTAATACTTCTATAACATGTAAATGTACAGCTCTAATACTTATAAAACATGTAAATGTACAGCTCTAATACTTCTATAACATGTAAATGTACAGCTCTAATACTTCTATAACATGTAAATGTACAGCTCTAATACTTCTATAACATGTACATGTACAGCTCTAATACGGTGAATCAATGTCCTACAATAGTTCCTCATGCTGTTATCCAGAAGTTCATATAGGTCTACAACTAATTAAATGCACAACAGCCTTCCTCTGGACTTCACCCGGTCATATTTTCAGCCCAGAATCCATCAATGTGAGAGAAAGCATAAATCAGTAAATGGAAAAACTAAGCCTTATATTCATAGTTGCACAAACATATTTCTGTAAATATCCTGTCAGGTTTACCTCTCACAGATGAAATTATTAAGGATGTCACAGGGTGCATCATTCCAAGCAAATACTAAGTCGTCGACCATGTTTTTATTCTCGACACAGTTTTCTTGAGTTCCTCCATTTGGCTCTCCTTGGTTCCAGTATCTTGTGGTTAGTGGGTTCCCGACCACCCATCTCCAGGTTCCATCAACATCCCTGTCATTCAGACCAATCCAGGCTTTTTGATTTAAGGATTTGATATAAGCCTGTTCCTCTCTACTGTTGATGATCACCAGGTTTGCTCCTCTATCCAGACAGTCCTGTCTGCTGGCAGCCCAGGTTTTCTTGTGCGAGGATATGTAGTAACAACTCAAGCCATACTTAATCCAACCTTGGGGACATGTCTGATTAATAAGGGTGTTGTAACTGGTCTGTAGCTGGTCTCTCTCTTTTGTCAGGTTGGTGTAGCTGTTCTGTAGGTCATCATACCTGGTGATCTTCATCAGATCTTCTCCAGAGGTTGAGTAGGCCCGTATACACAGATAGACATTCAGAATGAGTTGTAAGACACACACCACTGCAAGTCCCACCGCAACCCATATGCAGACTCTTCTCCCTGGTCGTGGAGATGGTCCAGAAGTGTTTCTGATGTCCTGATTGACAGTCACATCCTCATAATCATTTTCAGAATTTGGATCATCAGATGAAGCTTTATTGAAGCTTCTCACATTTCCATAATACGTTTTCATCATGTTGATTCTTCGATGAACCGTCAAAAGTGTACATTTTCAGCATGATGATAAGTTTCCACTCCACTGTTTAAGTTTCACTTCCTTATTATCCAGTGAATTTAAATGGCGAGTATAATTAGTTAGTGCTTTTTTTATCGACACGTAAACCAAGTTTCTTCTAAACCACCGGGAGATTCTAAGATTGAAAGTGGGGGGAGAGAAATACATTCGACTTGAACTAGTTTTACCCTGCTCTACCCTGCTCTACCCTACCCTGCTCTACCCTGCTCTACCCTACCCTGCTCTACCCTACCCTACCCTGCTCTACCCTACCCTGCTCTACCCTACCCTACCCTGCTCTACCCTACCCTGCTCTACTCTACCCTGCTCTACCCTACCCTGCTCTACCCTACCCTGCTCTACCCTACCCTACCCTACCCTGCTCTACCCTACCCTGCAACCCTACCCTACCCTGCTCTACCCTACCCTGCCCTACCCTACCCTGCCCTGCCCTGCCCTACCCTGCTCTACCCTACCCTACCCTACCCTGCTCTACCCTACCCTACCCTACCCTGCTCTACCCTGCCCTACCCTGCCCTACCCTGCTCTACCCTACCCTACCCTGCTCTACCCTACCCTACCCTACCCTGCTCAAACCTGCCCTACCCTGCTCTACCCTGCTCTACCCTACCCTGCTCTACCCTACCCTGCTCTACCCTACCCTACCCTGCTCTACCCTACCCTACCCTGCCCTGCGCTACCCTGCCCTACCCTGCTCTACCCTACCCTGCTCTACCCTGCCCTGCTCTACCCTACCCTGCTCTACCCTACCCTGCTGTACCCTGCCCTGCTCTACCCTGCTCTACCCTACCCTGCCCTACCCTGTTGAAATAAAACATGTAAATCGCATAACTTCATTTGAAAGTATCACTGCTAGTGAGATTCATTGTCTTCTCTCCCTCATTAGGAGCACAGACACATGTTTGTTTCCTTACACCTGTATTCCATCGTCTCTATTTTAGATCCTCCAGCCATTCTGTTTGTTTGTGGTCATTGTTTTGGATTCTGTTCCTTTTTGTAACTTCGTTCTGTTTCTGACTTTTTTGTTTTGTTCTATCTTAGCTCTTCTCTCTGTGTCTGTGTCCTGCCTCTTACACCTCTGCCTTGTCTGTCAGCAATTCACAATTCATGTATGTTATCTTATCAATTCATGTATGTTAACTTATCAATTCATGTATGTTATCTTTTTAATTCATGTATGTTATCTTATCAATTCATGTATGTTATCTTTTTAATTCATGTATGTTATCTTATCAATTCATGTATGTTATCTTATCAATTCATGTATGTTATCTTATCAATTCATGTATGTTAACTTATCAATTCATGTATGTTATCTTTTTAATTAATGTATGTTATCTTATCAATACATTTCACACATGTTTGTGGCCTTCGTTGTTTTCTAAACATATATTTTGACTGACAACTCTTCAAAGTGCCAGATGCTGACCCGTTCAAATACAGTGAAGATGTGTGTTGCGGCTTTGCTTTTATGACATGCTGGTATTTGATGACACATGTTACAGTGAAGATCAACTTTAATAAACTGTTCATAGAGGGCATTTGTCCATGGCTGTGTGGGGCTTGTAGAGCCTTGCCAAGGCAATATTTTATTCAATTTTTCCATCTGTGGGAAAATTGAGAAAACCTCTGGAACTGGTCTGTTTTCCTGTACACCACTGATTTTGTGGACTCCTCCTCATTCACTCACCTCTCTTAAACAAGCTAAGTGTGAATATGATCTCATTCTTGTATTTAACCACCTTGGATAATTTCTGGTGAACTGCAATGGCCAGGAACAGATCAGAGCTCAATGGGTGTTTCTGAGTTTAGATAAACACAACTCCATTTCTCCGTGAAGTTTCACAACACTTTCACTCATCATTTACAGGAAGTTAATGTGAGAAGTTAGTGCGAACATGCCTCAAACTCTCTCTTGGAAAAATTAAACTTGAAATCCTCATCGACCAGTTGCCTTTAAACTCCTGTACACCTGTCTGAACACCTGTCTGGTCTCTGTACCTGTTAACTGTCTTTAACCTCTTCTCAGTTATGTCAGGCCCTTTTGGCACAGTGGATCTGAACTCTCTCACCTGCACTGCTGTCATACCTGTTTACATTCTTGAATCACTCTATTTGCTCAGGTATTCTCAAATGTTCTGTTATGTTTAATAAAGGTTAAATAAAACATTAATAAAAAAGATCTAATAATAAGCACTATGAATGTATAATACTGAAAAGAGTCCTCTAAATTAGTTAGCTTTTGCTTTACTTTTGTTGCACCCCATGTTTGGCAGAAGCTGGATGTTGCTTTTGACAAGAAGAACATCCTATTATCTATAAAGAATGGGGGTGGTGACATAATGGTTTGGGGGCGGTGCCATAATGAATAGGGATGGTGACATAATGGTTTGGGGGCGGTGACATAATGGTTTGGGGGCGGTGACATAATGGTTTGGGGGCGGTGACATAATGGTTTGGGGGAGGTGACATCATGGTTTGGGGGTGGTGACATAATGGTTTGGGGGCGGTGCCATAATGAATAGGGATGGTGACATAATGGTTTGGGGGCGGTGACATAATGGTTTGGGGGCGGTGACATAATGGTTTGGGGGTGGTGACATAATGGTTTGGGGGCGGTGACATAATGGATAGGGATGGTGACATAATGGTTTGGGGGCGGTGACATAATTGTTTGGGGGCGGTGCCATAATGAATAGGGATGGTGACATAATGGTTTGGGGGCGGTGACATAATGGTTTGGGGAGGTGACATCATGGTTTGGGGGTGGTGACATAATGGTTTGGGGGGGTGCCATAATGGATAGGGATGGTGACATAATGGTTTGGGGGCGGTGACATAATTGTTTGGGGGCGGTGGTATAATGGTTTGGGGGCGGTGACATAATGGTTTGTGGGTGGTGAAATAATGGTTTGGGGGCGGTGCCATAATGGATATGGATGGTAACATAATGGTTTGGGGGCGGTGACATAATGGTTTGGGGGCCGTGCCATAATGGATAGGGATGGTGACATAATGGTTTGGGGGCGGTGACATAATGGTTTGGGGGCGGTGACATTATGGTTTGTGGGTGGTGACAGAGAATTCTTGAGGATATTGTGAGGTCATCTGTTAAAAAGCTGAAGCTGGACCCAACGTGAATCTGACAAAAGGACTATACTGTTAATCACACATGAAACAGAATAAAAGAAGAAATGGAGAGTTGTGAAATGTTGAGTAAAAGCCCAGATGTAAATAAAGTTATGAAACTCTCAATCACACATGCTTTAATTGCTGTCATTTACAGATGCAGTTAAAGAAATTGGGTTTATTTTAATTTCTATAAATGTTTTTATTACAGTTACAAAGAAGCAAATGTTAATAAAAGCCAGCAGCATTATTTTCTATGAAGAAACTTTTAATCTTTTAGAACAAAAACATATAATACAACTGTTAGTTAAAATTTAATGAAAAGCAGTGAAGAACAGCACATCCTACATATAACAGTTGTTATTTATCCGCTACAGAACAGCACATCCTACATGTAACCAGAGAACAGTTATTATTTATCCGCTACAGAACAGCATATCCTACATGTAACCAGAGAACAGTTATTATTTATCCGCTACAGAACAGCATATCCTACATGTAACCAGAGAACAGTTATTATTTATACACTGTAGCCATTACAGAATACAATAAGATGTTATACTGTACAGCAGGAAAACAGGATTTATTAAATGTTACATTTGTTACATTTGTGACAAAACACTCCGCTTTTTTATTTAATCTTCTGGCTTCTTATTCTAAGAGAAATTGAGAGAAAAAAAAACCACATTAGATTTTTCAACCTAAGGGATCATTCAAACTAATGTTCCCTAACTCAAGAATATCAAGGCTTATAAATGATGTGAAATGTCAGTTTGTATCTCTTGGGGAACTTACCTTTCAAAACATTACAACCTCTCACAGATCCAAAGTTTTGTGGTTTTACAGTCAATGTCGTTCCAACTCTCATCAGTGACAGATGTCAAAATCTCAGCACAATCCTCGTTATTTTGATTATTTGGCTCTCCTTTGTACCAGTAACTTGTGCTCAGTCGAGTTCCGTCCACCCATTCCCAGGTATTCTCAACTTTAATGTCACTCAGACCAATCCAGAATCTGCCTTTCCTGGCTCTGAGAAATGCGATGAAAGCCTGTTCCTCTATACTATTGATGATCACCAGGTTTGCTCCTCTATTCAGACAGTCCTGTCTGCTGTCAGCCCAGTTTTTCTCTGTGGAGGAGATGTAGTAACAACTCAAGCCATACTTAATCCAGTCATGGGGACATGTCTGACGAATAAGGGTGTTGTAACTGGCCTGTAGCTGGTCTCTCTCTTTAATCAGGTTGTTGTAGCTGGTCTGTAGCTGGTCTCTCTCTTTAATCAGGTTGTTGTAACTGGCCTGTAGCTGGTCTCTCTCTTTAATCAGGTTGTTGTAACTGGTCTGTAGCTGGTCTCTCTCTTTAATCAGGTTGTTGTAACTGGTCTGTAGCTGGTCTCTCTCTTCAATCAGGTTGTTGTAACTGGTCTGTAGCTGGTCTCTCTCTTTAATCAGGTTGGTGTAGCTGGTCTGTAGCTGGTCTCTCTCTTTAATCAGGTCATCATACCTGGTGATCTTCATCAGATCTTCTCCAGAGGTTGAGTAGGCCCGTATACACAGATAGATATTCAGAATGACTTGTAAGACACACACCACTGCAAGTCCCACAGCAACCCATATGCAGACTCTTCTCCCTGGTCGTGGAGATGGTCCAGAAGTGTCTCTGATGTCCTTATTGACAGTCACATTTCCATAATCATTTTCAGATTTTGGATCATCAGATGAAGCTTTATTGAAGCTTCTCACATTTCCATAATAATTTTCATCATCTTGATCCATGGATGATCTCTCAACAGTCTTCATTTTCTGCATGTTGATCAGTTTTCACTCAACTGCTTAAGATTCACTTCCTTGTTATCTACTGAATGTAAATGGTACGAATGCTCAGAAGTAGTGTGTGCTTCTTTTTGACACTAAAAAAGAGGTGTCACTAAAATATACAGATTATATTGAACTTGAACTAGCTTTACCCTGCTCTCCCTGAGTGAGAGAGTTGTGTGAATAGAAAGACTGTCACAAGAGAGACAAACTCAGAGGCTTAAAACAAATTTGTGGTATTTTATTCACATAAAACAACTGAGAAAAATAAATAGAAAACACTGAACAGAAATAATAAAGAATCTTGCGCTATCATGGTCAACATGCAGTATGGTCAACATGTAGGATGGTTAACATGTAGGATGGTTAACATGTAGGATGGTCAACATGTAGGATGGTCAACATGTATGTAGGATGATTAACATGTAGGATGGTCGATATGTAGGATGGTCGACATGTAGGATGGTCGACATGTAGGATGGTTAACATGTAGGATGGTCGACATGTAGGATGGTTAACATGTAGGATGATGAACATGTAGGATGGTCAACATGTAGGATGGTCGACATGTAGGATGGTCGACATGTAGGATGGTCGACATGTAGGATGGTTGACATGTAGGATGGTCAACATGTAGGATGGTCAACATGTAGGATGGTTAACATGTAGGATGATGAACATGTAGGATGGTCGACATGTAGGATGGTTGACATGTAGGATGGTCGACATGTAGGATGGTTAACATGTAGGATGGTCGACATGTAGGATGGTCAACATGTAGGATGGTTAACATGTAGGATGGTTGACATGTAGGATGGTCGACATGTAGGATGGTCGACATGTAGGATGGTCGACATGTAGGATGGTCGACATGTAGGATGGTCGACATGTAGGATGGTCGACATGTAGGATGGTCGACATGTAGGATGATGAACATGTAGGATGGTCGACATGTAGGATGGTTGACATGTAGGATGGTTGACATGTAGGATGGTCGACATGTAGGATGGTCGACATGTAGGATGGTCGACATGTAGGATGGTTGACATGTAGGATGGTCGACATGTAGGATGGTCAACATGTAGGATGGTCAACATGTAGGATGGTCAACATGTAGGATGGTCAACATGTAGGATGGTCAACATGTAGGATGGTTAACACGCAGTATGGTCAGAATTATCAATCCACTCACCAGTTTTTAAATTAACGTATTTTCCAAATATTACCATGTCTGAATGAAAATCTACTGGGGAAACAAATCCTTTTCATTTTTACCTCTGTCAACTCTTCAACAGGATTCTGTCTCAGTTCCCAAAGATGGTTTATGAAATGTGGGAGGGGAATATGATTGACACCTTGTGCGCTGTTGTCACGGATCCGTACAGGTGAAGTGCAGAAGGAGCGAGATGCAGAGCCAGATAATCACGTTCGTCGTATTTAATTGTAGTCTACAACAAACATAGAACAACGAACGGACAAAACTATACTGACGATAAATGAAATGCGCTTACACAAAGCGACTTGTACATTTACAAACACAACAGTATCAATGGGACTTATACACAACACTCACCTACAACGGCACGTAACGTAAAATAATATCAAGCACCAGTGAACCTAACCAGGGGACTTAAATAGCCTACTGATACAAACCTATGCCCGGTGCTTAATTAACCCAACTCAAAACAGCTGTGCTCCTAATTACAATATACATACACAGAAGTGCTCTCCCAACCACCCTGTGTACAGCACAGCTCACCCAATATGTTACAGTATCCCCCACTAAAAGGCTGGCTTCCAGATAGCCTAACCAAAAGGGAAGGGGAACAGAGGAGACATATATTGTCCGTTCAACCCGGAGGTTAGTCCAGCCCTCTTTGGGCGTTCGACAGTCTGCAGCAATCTTGGGCGGCAGCCATCGTGGGCGTCGTGGCGGCGGCCATCGTGGGCGTCGTGGCGGCGGCCATCGTGGGCGTCGTGGCGGCGGCCATCGTGAGCGTAGTCCTGGCGGCGGCCATCGTGAGCGTAGTCCTGGCGTCGGCCATCGTGAGCGTAGTCCTGGCGGCGGCCATCGATAGCGTAGTCCTGGCGGCGGCCAGCGATGCGGCAGCCATTGTGGGCGGCGATGCGGCAGCCATTGTGGGCGGCGATGCGGCAGCCATTGTGGGCGGCGATGCGGCAGCCATTGTGGGCGGCGATGCGGCAGCCATTGTGGGCGGCGATGCGGCAGCCATTGTGGGCGGCGATGCGGCAGCCATTGTGGGCGGCGATGCGGCAGCCATTGTGGGCGGCGATGCGGCAGCCATTGTGGGCGGCGATGCGGCAGCCATTGTGGGCGGCGATGCGGCAGCCATTGTGGGCGGCGATGCGGCAGCCATCTTGAGCGCCGGCGTGACGGCAACAGCCATCTTGGGCGCCGGCGTGACGACGGCAACCATCTTGAGCGCTGGCGTGACGGCAACAGCCATCTTGAGCGCTGGCGTGACGGCGGGAGCCATCGTGGACGCTGGCGAGACGGCGGCAGCCATCTTGGGCGCTGGCGGGACGACGGCAGCCATCTTGAGCGCTGGCGGGACGACGGCAGCCATCTTGAGCGCTGGCGGGACGGCAACAGCCATCTTGAGCGCTGGCGGGACGGCGGGAGCCATCGTGGACGCTGGCGAGACGGCGGCAGCCATCGTGGACGCTGGCGAGACGGCGGCAGCCATCTTGGGCGCTGGCGGGACGACGGCAGCCATCTTGGGCGCTGGCGGGACGACGGCAGCCATCTTGTGCGCTGGCGGAACGGCGGCAGCCACCGTGGACGCTGGCGGGACCGTGGCAGCCATCTTGGGCGCTGGCGTGACAGCGGGGACCATCGTGGACGCTGGCGTGACGGCGGCAGCCATCTTGGGCGCTGGCGTGACGGCAACAGCCATCTTGGGCGCTGGCGTGACGGCAACAGCCATCTTGGGCGCTGGCGTGACGGCAACAGCCATCTTGGGCGCTGGCGTGACGGCAACAGCCATCTTGGGCGCTGGCGTGACGGCAACAGCCATCTTGGGCGCTGGCGTGACGGCAACAGCCATCTTGGGCGCCGGCGGGACGACGGCAGCCCTCTTGGGCGCTGGCATGACGACGGCAGCCATCTTGGGCGCTGGCGGGACGACGGCAGCCATCTTGGGCGCTGGCGGGACGGCAGGAGCCATCGTGGACGCTGGCGTGACGGCGACCATCTCAGGCGCAGGCGTGGTGGCGACCATCTCAGGCGCTGGCTCCTGTAAGTCCAGCCATGTCCTCCACCACGTCCTAATAATGGCAGTGGGCTGGTCATCCAACCCCTCCGGGGGTTTTTCTGTCCCTGACGTCGGCGGCAGAAAAGGGTCTTCCCACGGCGGGGGTAGTGGCTGTAGCTCCAGGGGTTTTCCTCCCCCTGTCTGCAGCCCCGGAGCAGTGGGTGGCCGTTCCTGCAGCACCAGGACCGTGGGTGTTCTCTCCGCGGTCCTCCCGGAACACCTCCTTAGCTCCCCCCCAAAAACCTTCTTGGGACGCCTTCGGGGTGCCCTCTTGCCTTCCTCCGGGAAGGACCGCGGACCCGATGTAATCAGCCCTGATAGCTGCATAGGTGGTTCGTAGCCAAAGTAAGCGCGGAGACGCCTATACTCCTCCTGGGGTGTCTCCGGCTTAAACCAGTCCCACTGCTCCGTGGGGTGACGGTAGGAGTAAATCTCCCGGAGGTGTAGCAATAATCTCCGGGAAACCTCCCTCCGTCAGGCTCTGCTCGCTCATTTCGTCGGCTTGATATTCTGTCACGGATCCGTACAGGTGAAGTGCAGAAGGAGCGAGATGCAGAGCCAGATAATCACGTTCGTCGTATTTAATTGTAGTCTACAACAAACATAGAACAACGAACGGACAAAACTATACTGACGATAAATGAAATGCGCTTACACAAAGCGACTTATACATTTACAAACACAACAGTATCAATGGGACTTATACACAACACTCACCTACAACGACACGTAACGTAAAATAATATCAAGCACCAGTGAACCTAACCAGGGGACTTAAATAGCCTACTGATACAAACCTATGCCCGGTGCTTAATTAACCCAACTCAAAACAGCTGTGCTCCTAATTACAATATACATACACAGAAGTGCTCTCCCAACCACCCTGTGTACAGCACAGCTCACCCAATATGTTACAGTATCCCCCACTAAAAGGCTGGCTTCCAGATAGCCTAACCAAAAGGAAGGGGAACAGAGGAGACATATATTGTCCGTTCAACCCGGAGGCGGGCCGGGACAGTTAGTCCAGCCCTCTTTGGGCGTTCGACAGTCTGCAGCAATCTTGGGCGGCAGCCATCGTGGCGTCGTGGCGGCGGCCATCGTGGGCGTCGTGGCGGCGGCCATCGTGGGCGTGGCGGCGGCCATCGTGGGCGTCGTGGCGGCGGCCATCGTGAGCGTAGTCCTGGCGGCGGCCATCGTGAGCGTAGTCCTGGCGGCGGCCATCGTGAGCGTAGTCCTGGCGGCGGCCATCGATAGCGTAGTCCTGGCGGCGGCCATCGTGAGCGTAGTCCTGGCGGCGGCCATCGTGAGCGTAGTCCTGGCGGCGGCCATCGTGAGCGTAGTTGTGGCGGCGGCCATCGTGAGCGTAGTCGTGGCGGCGGCCATCGTGAGCGTAGTCGTGGCGGCGGCCATCGTGAGCGTAGTCGTGGCGGCGGCCATCGTGAGCGTAGTCGTGGCGGCGGCCATCGTGGCGTCGTGGCGGCGGCCATCGTGAGCGTAGTCGTGGCGGCGGCCATCGTGAGCGTCGTCGTGGCGGCGGCCATCGTGAGCGTCGTCGTGGCGGCGGCCATCGTGGCGTAGTCGTGGCGCGGCCTTCGTGGGCGACGATGCGGCAGCCATTGTGGGCGGCGATGCGGCAGCCATTGTGGGCGGCGATGCGGCAGCCATTGTGGGCGGCGATGCGGCAGCCATTGTGGGCGGCGTGCGGCAGCCATTGTGGGCGGCGATGCGGCAGCCATTGTGGGCGGCGATGCGGCAGCCAATGTGGGCGGCGATGCGGCAGCCATTGTGGGCGGCGATGCGGCAGCCATTGTGGGCGGCGATGCGGCAGCCATCTTGAGCGCCGGCGTGACGGCAACAGCCATCTTGGGCGCCGGCGTGACGACGGCAACCATCTTGAGCGCTGGCGTGACGGCAACAGCCATCTTGAGCGCTGGCGTGACGGCGGGAGCCATCGTGGACGCTGGCGAGACGGCGGCAGCCATCTTGGGCGCTGGCGGGACGACGGCAGCCATCTTGAGCGCTGGCGGGACGACGGCAGCCATCTTGAGCGCTGGCGGGACGGCAACAGCCATCTTGAGCGCTGGCGGGACGGCGGGAGCCATCGTGGACGCTGGCGAGACGGCGGCAGCCATCGTGGACGCTGGCGAGACGGCGGCAGCCATCTTGGGCGCTGGCGGGACGACGGCAGCCATCTTGGGCGCTGGCGGGACGACGGCAGCCATATTGAGCGCTGGCGGAACGGCGGGAGCCATCGTGGACGCTGGCGGGACGGTGGCAGCCATCTTGGGCGCTGGCGTGACAGCGGGGACCATCGTGGACGCTGGCGTGACGGCGGCAGCCATCTTGGGCGCTGGCGTGACGACGGCAACAGCCATCTTGGGCGCTGGCGTGACGGCAACAGCCATCTTGGGCGCTGGCGTGACGGCAACAGCCATCTTGGGCGCTGGCGTGACGGCAACAGCCATCTTGGGCGCTGGCGTGACGGCAACAGCCATCTTGGGCGCTGGCGTGACGGCAACAGCCATCTTGGGCGCCCGGCGGGACGACGGCAGCCCTCTTGGGCGCTGGCATGACGACGGCAGCCATCTTGGGCGCTGGCGGGACGACGGCAGCCATCTTGGGCGCTGGCGGGACGGCAGGAGCCATCGTGGACGCTGGCGTGACGGCGACCATCTCAGGCGCAGGCGTGGTGGCGACCATCTCAGGCGCTGGCTCCTGTAAGTCCAGCCATGTCCTCCACCACGTCCTAATAATGGCAGTGGGCTGGTCATCCAACCCCTCCGGGGGTTTTTCTGTCCCTGACGTCGGCGGCAGAAAAGGGTCTTCCCACGGCGGGGGTAGTGGCTGTAGCTCCAGGGGTTTTCCTCCCCCTGTCTGCAGCCCCGGAGCAGTGGGTGGCCGTTCCTGCAGCACCAGGACCGTGGGTGTTCTCTCCGCGGTCCTCCCGGAACACCTCCTTAGCTCCCCCCCAAAAACCTTCTTGGGACGCCTTCGGGGTGCCCTCTTGCCTTCCTCCGGGAAGGACCGCGGACCCGATGTAATCAGCCCTGATAGCTGCATAGGTGGTTCGTAGCCAAAGTAAGCGCGGAGACGCCTATACTCCTCCTGGGGTGTCTCCGGCTTAAACCAGTCCCACTGCTCCGTGGGGTGACGGTAGGAGTAAATCTCCCCGGAGGTGTAGCAATAATCTCCGGGGAAACCTCCCTCCGTCAGGCTCTGCTCGCTCATTTCGTCGGCTTGATATTCTGTCACGGATCCGTACAGGTGAAGTGCAGAAGGAGCGAGATGCAGAGCCAGATAATCACGTTCGTCGTATTTAATTGTAGTCTACAACAAACATAGAACAACGAACGGACAAAACTATACTGACGATAAATGAAATGCGCTTACACAAAGCGACTTGTACATTTACAAACACAACAGTATCAATGGGACTTATACACAACACTCACCTACAACGACACGTAACGTAAAATAATATCAAGCACCAGTGAACCTAACCAGGGGACTTAAATAGCCTACTGATACAAACCTATGCCCGGTGCTTAATTAACCCAACTCAAAACAGCTGTGCTCCTAATTACAATATACATACACAGAAGTGCTCTCCCAACCACCCTGTGTACAGCACAGCTCACCCAATATGTTACAGCTGTGCTCTCATGTAATTACAAAGAGTGTAATTATACAAAGTGTAATGATACAAAGTGTAATGATAAAAAGTGTAATAATAAAAAGTGTCATGATAAAAAGTGTCATGATAAGAAAGTAATGATAAAAAGTGTCATGATAAAAAAGTCATAATAAAAAGTGTAATGATAAAAAGTGTCATGATAAAAAGTGTCATGATAAGAAAGTAATGATAAAAAGTGTCATGATAAGAAAGTAATGATAAAAAGTGTCATGATAAAAAAGTAATAATAAAAAGTGTAATGATAAAAAGTGTCATGATAAAAAGTGTCATGATAAAAAGTGTCATGAGAAGAAAGTAATGATAAAAAGTGTCATGATAAAAAAGTAATAATAAAAAGTGTAATGATAAAACGTGTAATGATAAAAAGTGTAATGATAAAAAGTGCAATAAAAAGTGTAATGATAAAAAGTCTAATAATGTTGCATGGTTATTATTATATTCATGTGTATTTTAATCAATACATTATTTTAATATCTGAGCATTTTAAACAATACATTATTTAAATCATTGCCAAATGTATCATTTCATTATTTTGGGTATTCTTTTACCCCTCCTAGTTTCACCTTTCACCATCTATTTTTGGGTTACGGTCAGTGAGAACACATTCATTTTTTATTCCACGACAGACAATATTTATGGAGTTCAAAGAGGAAGGTCCACAAAATGCCAACAAAATTACAAGAACAGGGATTTTATTTTTATTTTAATAATCTGCAGTTTCAGCAGGATCGTCACAAACTTGCCAGCCTCATCTGTAAAAATGTAACAAATCAACAATTTCAGTGCAACTTCCTGTTTTTTTTTGCCTCATCACAGCTTCTTCAATGGAGCGTTAAGTTACAGTGGTTCAAGATGAACAAACAATTTAACAGTGTTCTTTAACACTGGAGGCTCTGCTGTGTATGACTGAGGTTTAACCTTCATATGAGGTTTATTAGCAGTGTGAGTCTTAGAGCTGTCATCTATAGTGTTGAGTCACCATCATATGAGGTTTATTAGCTGTGTGAGTCTTAGAGCTGTCATCTATAGTGTTGAGTCACCATCATATGAGGTTTATTAGCTGTATGAGTCTTAGAGCTGTCATCTGTAGTGTTGAGTCACGTTCATATGAGGTTTATTAGCTGTATGAGGCTTAGAGCTGTCATCTGTAGTGTTGAGTCACCATCATATGAGGTTTATTAGCTGTGTGAGTCTTAGACCAGGGGCGATTCTAGGGTCAGAGCTTCACCCAATGAGCCTCACTGCCACCACCCACTTTTCACACAAAAACAAAAATGTCTATTGAAAAATAACATAATAATTTTAACATTGGTTCAATTTACTCAAAAATCCAGATTTTTTTAATCCTTTCAGAGAACCAGCTTATTGTGAGAGTTCACACAACATATTTCTTAATATTAGCTACTGCATGTGGAATTTTACAATTTAGCTGAAAATAAAAGTTTAAAAAATATTTCAAAAGGTTGTGACATCTGGCTCTAACCCACTACTCCAAACAGGGATATTGCAATCAGTAAGCGGGTGGTGGGCCGGCCCTCCTGGAGTACCGGTCGTTCTGTAATTCTCCAGATCTCACAGATGGCCAGTCTGCCCCTGGTCCGCACTACACATGTCCGCACTACACATGTCCGCACTACACATGTCCGCACTACACATGTCCGCACTACACATGCCCGCACTACACAGGTACGCACTACACATGTCCGCACTACACATGTCCGCACTACACATGTCCGCACTACACATGTCCGCACTACACATGCCCGCACTCCGCACTACACATGTCCGCACTACACATGTCCGCACATGTCCGCACTACACATGTCCGCACTACACATGTCCGCACTACACATGTCCGCACTACACATGTCCGCACTACACATGTCCGCACTACACATGTCCGCACTACACATGTCCGCACTACACATGTCCGCACTACACATGTCCGCACTACACATGTCCGCACTACACATGCCCGCACTACACAGGCACTACACATGTCCGCACTACACATGTCCGCACTACACATGTCCGCACTACACATGCCCGCACTACAAAGGTACGCACTACACATGTCCGCACTACACATGTCCGCACTACACATGTCCGCACTACACATGCCCGCACTACACAGGTACGCACTACACATGTCCGCACTACACATGTCCGCACTACACATGTCCGCACTACACATGTCCGCACTACACATGCCCGCACTACACAGGTACGCACTACACATGTCCGCACTACACATGTCCGCACTACACATGTCCGTACTACACATGTCCGCACTACACATGCCCGCACTACAAAGGTACGCACTACACATGTCCGCACTACACATGTCCGCACTACACATTTCACAGGTACGCACTACACATGTCCGCACTACACATGTCCGCACTACACATGTCCGTACTACACATGTCCGCACTACACATGCCCGCACTACACAGGTACGCACTACACATGTCCGCACTACACATGTCCGCACTACACATGCCCGCACTACACATGTCCGCACTACACATGTCCGCACTACACATGTCCGCACTACACATGTCCGCACTACACATGTCCGCACTACACATGTCCGCACTACACATGTCCGCACTACACATGTCCGCACTACACAGGTACGCAGTTTATTTGTCGCGCTGCTGTTTTTCTTTCACGCTCTAGCAGTTAATAAACAGAACTGCATGCGTCTTGCTGAAGAACATTATAACCGACGTTACTTCTCTCCGTTTATGACTATGGACGAGTCACCCAGGTCCAGCTCCACAGCGGCGGCGACACGCTGGACTTAAATAGTCCGAAAATAAACACTTATTATAGGTGTACCATGGTGATTCAGGATACTGACTCCAGTACTCACCGATATGGTAAAAGGTGTGACACAGCTTTGGAGCAACTTAGTTGATTGACAACACTAAATAACGGGTTGTCACACAAGTAGAAGAGGAGAGGACGACACCATTTGCTAAGCGGGGGTGTTTTCATTTTCATCCTTAACACATACATTTTAAACCACAAACTACGGAGTAGGTTTTGGATATTATTTAACCTTGTCAAAGACGAACAAAAATGTTAGAATAACAACATTTCTTACTCCAAGTTTTAGGGGTGCTGAGCTCCTTTTTAGGGGTGCTGAAGCTGGCCTCGCCCTTGGGGTGAACTATCCCCTGCGCCCCCTCCCCTTCTCACACACGTCACCTTCTCAGCAAGCAGGGGCGTCAATCTGCCAATTCCCCACACAGCGAAATGATAGATAATAAAAAACCACTTCGCGGCGCAGAGGATTTTTTAACTGCTCGTGCCGCCCCCCCACGTGATATGAAAAAATGCCGCCCCTAATGCCGTGCCTAAAATCGCTACTGTAAGACACACAGACACACCACTGCAAGTCCCACAGCAACCCATATGCAGACTCTTCTACCTGGTCACAGAGATGGTCTCTTTTACTTCTTTATTATCTACTGAATGCCAGGAGTTTCTAATATTGAAAGTGGAGGGAGGGAAATACATTCGACTGATGCTGAACTTGAACTAGTTTTACCTGCTCTACCTGCTGGTCGGGTCACTTTGTGGAGCACGAAACATTGACCTACCAGGTCCTGTGCTACTCCACAGCGGCGGCGACTCGCTGGACTTAAATAGTCCGAAAATAAACACTGTGTGTGTGTCTGTTGTGTGTGTCTGTGTGTGTGTGTGTGTGTGTGTGTGTGTGTGTGTGTGTGTGTGTGTGTGTGTGTGTGTGTGTGTGTGTGTGTGTGTGTGCGTGTGTACTTAAACAGTCCAGCAGATGTCAGTAGTGGTCTTTGGATTTGTTTCCTCAGATTCAGAAACCAAAGTCCTCCATTGTGTTGTCTTAGTGTGGACTATATAACATTATTATAATAACAATGTGAGTAGCAATATTACGGTTAGGGAGATCATTTCACTTTGTCGGATGATTACCTGAACTGGTTAATTATTCTAATTTCATTAAATTGAGGTTAAATTATGAAAATAATATTTTCTATTTTATTTATTATACTATAATCCCGTTGTATTAAACTTTCAATATATATTATTTGTAAAGCTGTGATGGGGTCTTGCATAAATGTGTAATAGAGTGGTCGTCTGTAGCTTATCTGGGGGAACATGGTATTGATTGGTGGAGATATACAGCATTAACCCTAAGTCAGTCTGTATACATGTTACTATTGGTCAACTGATCTCAGTACCTGAATAGTTGAGAGATGTCTTGTTCTGAGTTTTTCTTCACATCATGAAACGATGCCAACCGTCCAATTGAGCAGCTTTGTAAAGGTCTGTCACAACTCTGTAAGGAGGCACAAAGCCAGGTGCAGGATTAGATGAGCAAATGAGTTTAATTGCAGAAAGGTTCAAGAACGGGGTTGGATAAACGCATCAATGGATCATAGGTTATGTTCGGAAAATAACGAAAAAATAGCAGCCCAATTGAGGAACACTACACAGGTTCTACACAGGTTGACGTTATGGAAAACAGAGGGATTATATACACATAGTGATGATGGGATGAGAACGTACGCATACTGGTGAGGGGATGAGAACATACACATACTGATGATGGGATGAGAACATACACATACTGATGAGGGGATGGGAACGTACACATACTGGTGATGGGATGAGAACATACACATACTGATGATGGGATGAGAACGTACACATACTGATGATGGGATGAAAACGTACACATACTGATGATGGGATGAGAACATACACATACTGATGATGGGATGAGAACATACACATACTGATGAGGGGATGGGAACGTACACATACTGATGATGGGATGAGAACATACACATACTGGTGAGGGGATGAGAACATACACATACTGATGATGGGATGAGAACGTACACATACTGATGATGGGATGAAAACGTACACATACTGGTGAGGGGATGAGAACATACACATACTGATGATTGGATGAGAACGTACGCATACTGGTGAGGGGATGAGAACATACACATACTGATGAGGGGATGAGAACATACACATACTGATGAGGGGATGAGAACATACACATACTGATGAGGGGATGGGAACGTACGCATACTGATGATGGGATGAGAACGTACACATACTGATGATGGGATGAGAACATACACATACTGATGAGGGGATGAGAACATACACATACTGATGATGGGATGAGAACGTACACATACTGATGAACCCAGAAGTCTGCTGGATGATGAACCCAGAAGTCTGCTCTAGGATGGAGAGGAAGCAGCATTAGAGGAAGTCGTGACAACGTCCTACGCCAAACTAGGTTGGACTGACACCAAATGTGCACTTTGGCCGATTAACGATAAAAGCTGTTACGCTTTGAGTAAACTTCCAAAAAAGGTCCACAGAAAAATCAAACAAAACATTTATTAGAATGAATGGACTCACGTCACTCGAAGTTGTTCTGGTTAATATTGTTTTCTAAATTATCTAAATGTAGATGTTTCTGGATTGTAGATGTTACCGGACCTTCAGTGGCACGTTGGACACGTGTCAGAAGCAGCTGGTTGAGTTTCCTCATGATCACAGATTACAGTCAGCATTCGGATGCCAGGCTCATGAGGGGTGATTTGGAATAGAAACAAATCTATGTCTCCAAATATCTAATTATTCTTCAGCAACAATTGAACAGCTAACACTATTTGAAATGGAAGTATGTTGGTGAGACCTAAATAATAAAATGTCTTGTAGTAGTTTCTGGATGAGTGTATTCATTCAGACCTGTCATTTTGCTGTTGTGTGCAAGAGAAGACTGTTACCGCCCAAACTACTACAATATTCTTGATTATTATTGGGGATGACTCCATCCGGTCTGGATCACCACATTGGTGTTGTTTCTATGGTACCATTTCTGCTCAATCAAGCCCAGCTAGACATCAATAGTATCTGGATCACTGGCACATGTCTCTCAGCATGAATGGTTTATGCAACATGGTGAGGAGCTCAAGGTGTTGGCTCCATATTCCCCAGATCTCAATCCAATTGGGGCATCTGTGGGATTTCCTGGAGCATGATTTGGAAGCACTGGTCTCTGGTCCAGTCTAAGATAAGCACTGGTCTCTGGTCCATTCTAAGATAAGCACTGGTCCTGTCTAAGATAAGCACTGGTCCTGTCTAAGATAAGCACTGGTCTCTGGTCCATTCTAAGATAAGCTCTGGTCCAGTCTAAGATAAGCACTGGTCTCTGGTCCATTCTAAGATAAGCTCTGGTCCAGTCTAAGATAAGCACTGGTCTCTGGTCCAGTCTAAGATAAGCACTGGTCTCTGGTCCAGTCTAAGATAAGCACTGGTCTCTGGTCCAGTCTAAGATAAGCACTGGCCTCAGGTCCATTCTAGTCAGATGATGAGAAGCACCATCATCTTGAACAAACCTTCCCTTCCGGGTCTGTATCCACTCACCTCAGCTGAACAGGTCTGTAATGGCTTATTATGGAACTGATTGAGGGCACAAAACCTGCTGTTCACTGCATGCAGATGTTTATTGCTGTGTAAATTTAGCTGGCAACCTTTATGCACCCAATCTACCATCCTTCTGCGTTTTAATTTCAAAAAGTAATTAAATGCACCTTGTAATTATGTCTTTACTGCTATTACAACTTAATTAGGATTGGGATTTTATAGGTTTTTTCCCGGGCAGAGGATTTTATTCTACCACGTTTTAATGGGTAAATGCATTGAAGCGAGACGGAATCGTGAAAATTGTAAATTAAGCATTTGACTGAACATGTTTTTACAATCAGGAACGACAAATAACACATAGCTGAAAGGGATGTCTGCCACGAACAGGAACAGGAAGTGTTAGCATTGTGTTAGCCTTATGCTAGCATTATGGTGCGAGCCATATCACGGCGATGAACGTTTGAATGCTAAATTGTGTGCATTAACGGGTCTTGCAGTCTGCTAGCGTACGCGGGTTGTAAGCTCATTCCAGCGTCAAACAAACTAATTGAAAGCACCGTAGTGGAAACACAGTATCTGTCGTTGGTGAAACTTGCATTCCCTTCATAATGCCTAAGCTGTACCATCACTTCCTTTCTGTGTAGCCTGATTTATCGTACACAACATATTCTCAGGTAACTCCCGTAAACACCTGTCTTCATTTCTTCATGCTAATAATGTGCCAAGTTACATTTCGTTTGTCTTATTCACTTTTGTAGGTACAGGATAAACCCCCCCGAAAGAAAAGTGCCTTATTAAGTATCATGTGACACAGGTTATTAATTTCTACTACCATTTTAACTGAATCTATATACTCTGTTGTGAGGCGTACATCTGTTATCAGGGATTGACAGAAAGGCAACAGATTGTCAGACACCCTGACCTTGATTAGATCATGTATCTGCTGTTGGTGATGGTGATGTGTGGTGCGATTGTTCTGTTCTTGTGGAGCTGGTGGAGGAGGTGGTTGACACACACACACACACACACACACAGACACAGACAGACATGCTGTCACACATTCCAACATGCGTGTTTTTGCTCTGGGTGATAACAGCCAGACACAGATATCTGAACAACCCTCTGGAACAGACCTCCTGAGGCTAAATCTACTGTAATCTTTTACAACAGGTTTAATCTTCATCGCTTTCAGTAATGTCTGTTCCGGCATTTTTCTGTGCATGCAATATGCATGCAATATTTTCACCATTCTCTGCGTGTGCCGTCTTCACCTCAGGGCTTTCAGAATATTAGTGGCGTCACAATGAAGAGGAACATGTGTGTGTTTTTCTTTGTCTGTCACAATGCAGGTTAGCATGAATCTGAGGTTAACCAGATCACCGTAACAATTCTAGCAAGGAAACAGTGATATTGATCCCAGCTCAATGAACATATTTAATGTGCTTGCATGCTTGAGCACAATCCAATACACCTTGAATATAGCTTGATTCACTGTCCAATAAACAACTTGTTGAAATACAATGTTATGGTCAACATTGGTCAATCTAATAAAACACAGTGTTATATAACGTTGTTAATTAAGTTCCTGCACAACTTTTAAGTCTCTATCTTATTTCCTCTGTCCACATTCTCTTTCCTGTCTAGGTACCCTCTCTTTACTGTCCTCTTTCTTTTGTCATTGTCCCTGTCATTATGTCTCTGTATATGTCATTATGTCTCTGTATATGTCATTATGTCTCTGTATATGTCATTATGTCCCTGTATATGTCATTATGTCCCTGTATATGTCATTATGTCCCTGTATATGTCATTATGTCCCTGTCATTATGTCCCTGTATATGTCATTATGTCCCTGTATATGTCATTATGTCCCTGTCATTATGTCCCTGTATATGTCATTATGTCTCTGTATATGTCATTATGTCTCTGTATATGTTATTATGTCCCTGTATATGTCATTATGTCTCTGTATATGTCAT
Source organism: Dallia pectoralis (assembly GCA_029465975.1). Taxonomy (NCBI): domain Eukaryota; kingdom Metazoa; phylum Chordata; class Actinopteri; order Esociformes; family Umbridae; genus Dallia; species Dallia pectoralis. The sequence goes on along the minus strand of CM055755.1, from coordinate 1,299,117 downwards.
TATGTCTCTGTATATGTTATTATGTCCCTGTATATGTCATTATGTCCCTGTATATGTCATTATGTCTCTGTATATGTCATTATGTCCCTGTATATGTCATTATGTCCCTGTATATGTCATTATGTCTCTGTATATGTCATTATGTCCCTGTATATGTCATTATGTCCCTGTATATGTTATTATGTCCCTGTATATGTCATTATGTCCCTGTATATGTCATTATGTCTCTGTATATGTCATTATGTCTCTGTATATGTTATTATGTCCCTGTATATGTCATTATGTCCCTGTATATGTCATTATGTCCCTGTATATGTCATTATGTCTCTGTATATGTCATTATGTCCCTGTATATGTCATTATGTCCCTGTCATTATGTCCCTGTATATGTCATTATGTCCCTGTATATGTCATTATGTCTCTGTATATGTCATTATGTCTCTGTATATGTTATTATGTCCCTGTATATGTCATTATGTCTCTGTATATGTCATTATGTCTCTGTATATGTCATTATGTCCCTGTATATGTCATTATGTCCCTGTATATGTCATTATGTCTCTGTATATGTCATTATGTCCCTGTATATGTCATTATGTCTCTGTATATGTCATTATGTCCCTGTATATGTCATTATGTCCCTGTATATGTCATTATGTCCCTGTATATGTCATTATGTCCCTGTATATGTCATTATGTCTCTGTATATGTCATTATGTCCCTGTATATGTCATTATGTCCCTGTATATGTCATTATGTCCATGTCATTATGTCTCTGTATATGTCATTATGTCTCTGTATATGTTATTATGTCCCTGTATATGTCATTATGTCTCTGTATATGTCATTATGTCTCTGTATATGTCATTATGTCCCTGTATATGTCATTATGTCCCTGTATATGTCATTATGTCTCTGTATATGTTATTATGTCCCTGTATATGTCATTATGTCCCTGTATATGTCATTATGTCCCTGTATATGTCATTATGTCTCTGTATATGTCATTATGTCCCTGTATATGTCATTATGTCCCTGTATATGTCATTATGTCTCTGTATATGTCATTATGTCTCTGTATATGTCATTATGTCCCTGTATATGTCATTATGTCTCTGTATATGTCATTATGTCCCTGTATATGTCATTATGTCCCTGTATATGTCATTATGTCCCTGTATATGTCATTATGTCCCTGTATATGTCATTATGTCCCTGTATATGTCATTATGTCTCTGTATATGTTATTATGTCCCTGTATATGTCATTATGTCCCTGTATATGTCATTATGTCTCTGTATATGTCATTATGTCTCTGTATATGTTATTATGTCCCTGTATATGTCATTATGTCTCTGTATATGTCATTATGTCTCTGTATATGTCATTATGTCCCTGTATATGTCATTATGTCTCTGTATATGTTATTATGTCTCTGTATATGTCATTATGTCCCTGTATATGTCATTATGTCTCTGTATATGTCATTATGTCCCTGTATATGTCATTATGTCTCTGTATATGTCATTATGTCCCTGTATATGTCATTATGTCCCTGTATATGTCATTATGTCCCTGTATATGTCATTATGTCTCTGTATATGTCATTATGTATCTGTATATGTCATTATGTCCCTTTATATGTCATTATGTCCCTGTATATGTCATTATGTCCCTGTATATGTCATTATGTCCCTGTCTCTGCCATTATGTCCCTTTATATGTCATTATGTCACTTTGTATGTTTGTGTATATGCTCAAGTCTCAATCACTTCTTTTCTTTATCCTGTCCCTGTGTTGTGAAGCAGAGAGGACAGGAACGTATCAGCAGTGACAGTACCGCTCCACCATCCAAGGGGAAATAAGAGTCTAATGCCCCATTACCCCCTGGTCCTCTGAGGATACAAGAACAGGTATTCACTGTAGGACCACTGTGGCGGGGGTGGAGGGGGGGGGTTATTTAAACAGCGGAGCTGACATTGTCTTTTAGCCAGCTAGCTAAACATGGACACACTTGTCAGTTGGTTTTTAAACACCACAGCTAGTGTAGTGAATGATATTACTTTATAAGAAAAGTGAATAATGCATAACCTAAAATATATTTACCGTAGATATCTAAAACGGTGTATGACACTGGTCTGCGTAAGTTTAAGTAAACTATCTGCTGGTTCTCTGCTGTCATCTTTATGTTTTATTAATTATTTCATGGCCGTCCATTTCTCAGCCATCATAAATAATTTACACTCACTAACCACTGAAAATGATGTCATCTGTAGCCAGATGTTTATTTTCCTCTCGTGCTCCTTTTCCAAAGGCATGACAAAGTATTTCACTACAATTTTGTCAATAGTCAATTTAGATGGTGAATTAGATCATCTGTACGGTGGGGCAATATAAAATATAATAAAAATAAATAATAAAGTTTCCAATAGTCTGTTCAGCCAAAAAAAATTTCTCAGGTGAATGTTCTTTCGTCCTTTATCTTAAAATTATTTGTACAGAATCAAGGATATCATTAATTAAATATGTTATGATCAAACTAACGACAATAAGGCCTAAACAAAGCACAGTCACTGGTAGTCTGCATGACTGGATATTCTGAGATCTCTATGGACAACATTTAATTAATTGTTCTTCTCTATGGTTACAATTGTGATTTGGGAGGGGGTGGGGCCACAGGAAGCTAGATCAGGCTAGACTAGCGGAGGGGGTGGGGCCACAGGAAGCTAGATCATGCTAGACTAGCGGAGGGGGCAGGGCTACAGGATGATGACTAGATCAGGTTAGACTAGCGGAGGGGGCGGGGCCACAGGATGATGACTAGATCAGGTGGTGCTGACAGAGCAAACCAAATGTGTCCATCTGCAGTATTAGTGAGCCTCTGGGTGGAACAGAAGCTCGTCAAACCGACAAACAAACGAATCCTGAGCGTCTATTGGCAGAATGTCAGACATACAGACCAGCTATGACCCCAGATTGATCGCGGTCAAACTCAAACAAAATGAATTACGGAACCTGATCATGGGGGGAACTGAGGCTATGTCAGGGGGGAACTGAGGCTATGTCAGGGGAGCTGAGGCTATGTCAGGAGGGAACTGAGGCTATGTCAGGGGGGGACTGAGGCTATGTCAGGAGGGAGCTGAGGCTATGTCAGGGGAGGACTGAGGCTATGTCAGGGGGAACTGAGGCTATGTCAGGGGACCTGAGGCTATGTCAGGGGGGAACTGAGGCTATGTCAGGGGAGCTGAGGCTATGTCAGGGGAGCTGAGGCTATGTCAGGGGAGCTGAGGCTATGTCAGGGGAACTGAGGCTATGTCAGGGGAGCTGAGGCTATGTCAGGGGAGCTGAGGCTATGTCAGGGGAGCTGAGGCTATGTTAGGGGTGCTGAGGCTATGTCAGGGGAGCTGAGGCTATGTCAGGGGGGAACTGAGGCTATGTCAGGGGAGCTGAGGCTATGTCAGGGGAGCTGAGGCTATGTCAGGGGAGCTGAGGCTATGTCAGGGGGGAACTGAGGCTATGTTAGGGGTGCTGAGGCTATGTCAGGGGGGAACTGAGGCTATGTCAGGGGAGCTGAGGCTATGTCAGGGGAACTGAGGCTATGTCAGGGGAGCTGAGGCTATGTCAGGGGGGAACTGAGGCTATTATCTTTCAGTTGATGTCTTTTGTTCTCTGAAAGACAGAACAAGGTACAACACAATCTGATCCGTGAGATCATTTCAAGATACAGAAGTGGATCAACGTGGTGTGAGAAGTGATTATTTGGCCTGCAGGCCAGCTAGTCAAAGCCATAATGAGTGGATGTTTTCCGGGTAAATGGTGTATCATCCACACAATTACAGGATACACCGATCATCAATGTTCTTTGGGTCATACTGCATCCTGTGTTCAGTGGACGATGGATGTGAACATAAACCTTTTAATAATCAACTTGACGATGTTGTGTAGTTTGCATATGGTCCGGTAAACAAAAGGTTAACGTGCAGATTGACTGGTTATTAGCTAGAAACCTTTATGCTACAAGCCCCCTAGAAGAAACAAGAAAACTGGAAAGTGAATTGAATTAACCTCCCAAACACTTTAAGGTGTATCAGATGTTGTTTTTGACACTTCGAGATGCAAGTTCTATTATTTCCATTGTACCTTATATCAGAAGTTATACGGAGAAAATATTTACAATCTGCAATAAAATATTGTAGAGAAAATGATGCATTAGCCTGCATTAAATTAAGGTTTTTAAATATGTAATTTTAATGGATGATTAATCATTGTCAGGCCACAGTTTATATCTTTGAATGTATGAGTGGTAACCTCTCTATCTGAAGCCCAAAGCTTAATCACAAAAAGGCTGCTTCATTGGAGTTTCAATGTAATATTATCAGTTAAATTAAAGCCTGGCCTCATAGGAAGTCACACAAAATGTAAATGCCGCTTGTGTTTATGTAAATCAAGACAAATTATTTTTGAAAAGTTATTACGTTGAAAAGCATAACAGGTTACCAAGAAGTTTTAAGTATAAACAAATGTACAATTTATTTGAATAAAAGAGTACTAATCCCACAACGGATCATTCGTGGAGGCAGGTGCTGCTTGGTCTGTTTGGATCGGTTTCTGGTGAAAAAGGATTCAGTCTTTAGATAAACGTAATAGATTTTTCAGATGCACAATACAGATTGTTTTACCAATCCAAACATATTCCAAACACACTACAGCCATGTCTACACTTTTTTTTAAATGGTTTGAAATATTCTTTGTTAAAAAATTAAAAACATTTCACTTTTTTCCTGTGGCGTTTGTTGATATACAACCCTGGTTTGATATGGTTCAGTATGGTTTGGTATGGATTGGTATGTAAATGTATTAAATGTCAGTGTGTAGCTTTCTGCTTAGTACTGTGTGGGCTGTACAAGGCTGTAAAAGATGTCTGAAAAGGCAATATATTAACCGTGTGTCTTGCCAACCATGCACTCTCTTACTGTTACTCTGTGAGAAAACATCAGAGAAATCTGCAATTAAATGGAACATAAAAGGTTCTTTGGATTTCCCTGAGGAATTCACCTTTACAGATTCAGGGGATCATTTTTGGATTTCATGTAGACAGATTTTATCCCGTTCTATAATGTGTTTTACCCCTTTGGACAGTCAAAGAACCATCATGGAACTTTATTTTGAGAGTGTAACTATTATTGTCCTGGCTACCAGAACTGAGCTGGAACCATTTCGTTATTGAGAGGACAGAGAGGAACCCATTTACAGTGCCCTAAGAACCAAAGATGGGTTGTTACTTTATCGAAGCATTTACAAACTGAAAAGCCAGAATGTCTTGACCATTTATCAATGGAATTGCATGGCCGTGCTGTACGGTTTTAAGCTTCATTGGCATATTTCCCAGGATGCCTTTCTCATGAACTTTAGAGATACCAGTACCTCCTCTGACATGCCAGTGACAGAAACATGCCTGTTGTTCCCGTCATAGTCTGCCAGTAATGGAACGTCTGTTTTGCACTCAGCCACAAAAACCCAACACAGTATACTCGGTCCTCCTGCATATACCACACAAAATCCTAAAACAATGTTTTCATTAATATTGTATAGGTTTTACTTTACATAACGCAGCCGGAAACTAGTTTAGCACCCTGTTGTTACTCACTTTGTAAGAGCATTGGACTTGTGTGGGCAAGGTGGCAGATTCAATTGCTAATGGGAACCTGTAAGAGAATGGAGTCAGACACTGCTGTAATTTGACCAGGTGACTGTTACTAAACCAGGTGGCTGTTACCAGATGGCTGTAACCAGATGGCTGTTACCAGATGGCTGTAACCAGATGGCTGTTACCAGATGGCTGTAACCAGATGGCTGTAACCAGATGTCTGTTACCAGATGGCTGTAACCAGATGGCTGTTACCAGATGGCTGTAACCAGATGGCTGTTACCAGATGGCTGTAACCAGATGGCTGTAACCAGATGGCTGTTACCAGATGGCTGTAACCAGATGGCTGTTACCAGATGGCTGTAACCAGATGGCTATTACCAGATGGCTGTAACCAGATGGCTGTAACCAGATGGCTGTTACCAGATGGCTGTAACCAGATGGCTATTACCAGATGGCTGTAACCAGATGGCTGTAACCAGATGGCTGTTACCAGATGGCTGTAACCAGATGGCTATTACCAGATGGCTGTTACCAGATGGCTGTAACCAGATGGCTGTAACCAGATGGCTGTTACCAGATGGCTGTAACCAGATGGCTGTTACCAGATGGCTGTAACCAGATGGCTGTTACCAGATGGCTATTACCAGATGGCTGTAACCAGATGGCTATTACCAGATGGCTGTAACCAGATGGCTGTAACCAGATGGCTGTTACCAGATGGCTGTAACCAGATGGCTGTTACCAGATGGCTGTTACCAGATGGCTGTAACCAGATGGCTGTTACCAGATGGCTATTACCAGATGGTTGTAACCAGATGGCTGTAACCAGATGGCTGTAACCAGATGGCTGTTACCAGATGGCTGTAACCAGATGGCTATTACCAGATGGCTGTTACCAGATGGCTGTAACCAGATGGCTGTTACCAGATGGCTGTAACCAGATGGCTGTTACCAGATGGCTGTAACCAGATGGCTGTTACCAGATGGCTGTAACCAGATGGCTATTACCAGATGGCTGTAACCAGATGGCTATTACCAGATGGCTGTTACCAGATGGCTGTTACCAGATGGCTGTAACCAGATGGCTGTAACCAGTGCAGATGATAGAACTTGTTCCTCTGTGTGTTGTCTAGGCCTTGACAGTGTTACTGCATGTATAACTGTATTTATGAGCTCATCAACACTGTGTGTGTGAGGGTGCACGTTTGTGACAAAACCACATGTGTGTGTGTGTGTGTGGGTCCATCTGTGAGAGAGTGTGTGCGCGCCTACGATACAGACAAAGCGAGGGGGGTGGGGCTATAGAGGAAGAGAGTGAGTGATCCCCTCCCGTATTGGTAATCAATACTGCTGACCAGACCCAGACTGATTCAATCCATTTGGAAGAACAGACCGACTGTCTGACGGAGAGTCAACACCATGATTTCCCCCGGGGATCCCAACGCTCCATCCCAAATGCCACGCTGGGCCCAGAATACTGCACGGCTTCTGGTCAAAGGTGGTGCCCTGTGTGGTAGAGGGCACTATTTGGGACACGACCGGACTGATCTCTTTCATCACATCTACATGGCCGGTATCATGTCTAACAGCAGACGTCCTCTCTCTCTGCCACATGGTGATGGTTCGGCCACAGTTCTTTTAATATATGTGCATGCACAGGAAATAGACCGGGAGGTTCTCGTCACGTTTTACTGATGAGGCACAGGGTCGAGAGAAGGAGCTTTATCCACATATAGCATGACTAGGGGTTGTGTCCAGATGCTATATAAACTATTATCCACATATAGCATGACTAGGGGTTGTGTCCAGATGCTATATAAACTATTATCCACATATAGCATGACTAGGGGTTGTGTCCAGATGCTATATAAACTATTATCCACATATAGCATGACTAGGGGTTGTGTCCAGATGCTATATAAACTATTATCCACATATAGCATGACTAGGGGTTGTGTCCAGATGCTATATAAACTATTATCCACATATAGCATGACTAGGGGTTGTGTCCAGATGCTATATAAACTATTATCCACATATAGCATGACTAGGGGTTGTGTCCAGATGCTATATAAACTATTATCCACATATAGCATGACTAGGGGTTGTGTCCAGATGCTATAAACTATTATCCACATATAGCATGACTATCCAGATGCATATAGCATGACAGATGCTATATAAACTATTATATGACTAGGGGTTGTGTTGTAGCATGACTAGGGGTTGTGTCCAGATGCTATATAAACTATTATCCACATATAGCATGACTAGGGGTTGTGTCCAGATGCTATATAAACTATTATCCACATATTCTTGGGCCTTATGTCTTAAGTAGGTATGTATCTAATTTGCCTGACTAAGGGTTCGCCTCACTCCTCGTTTATGAGGCCAGTATCTTCGGGGGCGGGCGGGTGTTTGGTGCTGGCACAACGTGGTGGGGTGTTTATTGAAGTCCTAAACCTGTCCTCCACTCATTAAATTGATTCATGGTCTCAATAAGCCCAACGCTGCGGAGCAGGTGCGAATGGCAGCGTGAAGCATGGAACTCCATGACATCCATCACCTTCAGTGGAGGCAGACCAGCCGTCATTCTCCCCAATCCCAGCCTCGGAGCCTGGCTGCTGGCCGGGTTCGGCTCCAGATAGCTGGCCCTTGTGCAGGTTGACCTGCTGCTCTCACGTCTTTGACTCTGTATCTCACCTTTGGGACACCCCAACACTGATCCAGGACACCCACACAGAACAGCCAGGCCCGGCCCAGGGCCAACACAGGTTAAACTGTAGGGTAATTACAGGGCGATAACCGGCAGAATCGTTTAAGATCTGAAAATCGGAGTGTGCTATTTTTTGTTAAAGAACTTAGAAAAAATGAACTGACCTGAATTAAAGCCAGTAAATCAATCTGAATATTCTTTAGTACCTTTAATAAATAGCCTTTACTATCTTAAGGGCAATTGATTCCACCCCACAGCTTCTATATTGTAGCAGGTTTGAGAGTTTCACAGGGATCAGTGCAGTTGTGTCCAGAGTATTGGGTTTCTCTAATACATGGTATCTATCCAATGCATTTCTGTCACCAGTGCCTGGATGATTCTCTGCAGAAAAGGGCAATTTAATGATGTCCTGGACATTTGGTTGAATGATGAGGTCTTCAAAATTTCACGGTGTGCACTTATTTGTGTGTTCCATCGATTCAAATCACCACACACACACACACACCAACACACACACAAACACACACTCCTCTCTTTGTCATTGGCTGATGTTGCTTTTTCCTCTGGGAACGTGAGTGAAACTTTTAACACGTACGACAGTGACAATTATAAATGCATGTGCTGTTTCTGTGTTCTAACTGGCACCCTATTAGTTCAGCCTGGGACCAGAAGACCACCCTGCCTAGGGGTTAGGGTTCCACGCTGCTCACGGGTTAGGGTTCCATGTGGAACACAGACCATGCGTCAGATAGTTGAGGAACACCAGTTCACTCACAATCAAATCTTTCCAGATAGATGTTCCCTTCCTCTCATCTGAGGAACCCAGGCCATTATCACATCTGGCAGTGAGGGACTCTCCGGACAAGCCTCCTTGGAAACAGATGCATTTTCACCTTCATGTGTCATGTTGGGGTGTGCGAAGTAAAGAGAGTCGTCTGGGGGAAAGGAAACAGGTTGTCACAAAGGAGAAGTGTGTGTGTTGTTTGACAAGCTGTGAACATTGTTTTCACTGTTACACCAAAGCCTTGGTATGATGTCTAGTGTGAGAGCTGGATGTAATTATTGTATCCAGAATATGCTAGCTGTAGTATTATGGGTAATAATATAGCCAATACTATACAGGTCCAGAATATGCTAGCTCTAGTATTATTGGTAATAATATAGCCAATACTATACAGGTCCAGAATATGCTAGCTCTAGTATTATGGGTAATAATATAGCCAATACTATACAGGTCCAGAATATGCTAGCTGTAGTATTATGGGTAATAATATAGCCAATACTATACAGGTCCAGAATATGCTAGCTCAGAATATGCTAGCTGTAGTATTATGGGTAATAATATAGCCAATACTATACAGGTCCAGAATATGCTAGCTGTAGTATTATGGGTAATAATATAGCCAATACTATACAGATCCAGAATATGCTAGCTGTAGTATTATGGGTAATAATATAGCCAATACTATACAGGTCCAGAATATGCTAGCTGTAGTATTATGGGTAATAATATAGCCAATACTATACAGGTCCAGAATATGCTAGCTCTAGTATTATGGGTAATAATATAGCCAATACTATACAGGTCCAGAATATGCTAGCTGTAGTATTATGGGTAATAATATAGCCAATACTATACAGGATTTATTTTGCTTCCTGTTTGCTGGTCTCCTGCTGACACAAACTCTGCCAGGCAATTTATTAGAAGAAGGAATGTTTCTGCCTAATTGCATTTTGGTGGTATGAAAAATAATAATATGAAAATTAAATTATTTTGCTTGAAGTTTTCTTTGATCTGTATCACTAATTTTCACATTTGAAAGTGTCTGCTGGATGCTGGACAGAAAACAGCAGGGTTACACAACTTAAACATATTGCGAACACTACATCCTAATTCTAGTAAAACAACATGAAAGACGTTCTAGTGAACTTAAAAGCAACAGACCCATAAAATATATACTTGAAGCCTCTAGCCAACTCATTTTGATACATTTGTTTTTTATTTATTTCAAGTTTTTTTCTAGCATTATAAAATGCATATATGTCAGAATGAGAATTATTTCCTGACCCCTAGCTGCAGCGTCAGAACACACATTTGAAGATGTACACAAACAGAGCAAAACACACACCATGAACAGTCAAGAGACCCTGCCTATTTGGCGTTTGTACTGGGTAAATATACATGTGTAATATCTATTTGAATAGTGCAAAGGAGTGTCTAGATGTGTGCGCAGATTGCAGAAGAAGAAAGCGCAATGTCCAGGGGGCAATATAGTTTTGGTACAGTCCATCTGCAGATTTGGAATTGGACAAATGATTTAACATTACAGCAAAGGGCGATGAGTGTTATTGGGGTGACTCATGTGGTTAAATTATGTACTATAAGTACCAATACTACATTTGAATTGAATAAAGAACACAACCTACAACAACTAAACTATCTAATGCACAATTTTAGAAGCACACGATTAACATTTCATGGCATTTCCTAATTGAACAACAGAAGGACAGGAAGGGTACAAGTGTTTCCAAAAAATGCTGGAATTAACCAAATCTAATGGTGTGCTGCCCAGGGATGTTTGATACAGTTTCTTTGATTAAATCCAGCTATTACTTTGAGACTGCACAGATAAGGTCCTAGTACTCACCTGGGCATTGGACCTAAGAGATCAACAGGAAGTTCAAGTACTTGACCTGTCCTCTGGGATTTTCCTCATCCTTCATCCCAGTAAGTGTAACATAAATGTCTTTTTTACCATTAAGGTTATTGATGGTAAAGAAGGGAGTCATTATCCGAGCTGTAGGCAGCCACACCGCTCTCCCACCGCTCTTCAGGAGAGTAGAGAGAGTTTGGAGGACGAATCCCAATAGGAAAGATGTCTAGACTTATTCGAGTTGTTCCTGGGTCGAAAGAACTCCAACGCATTGCGGATGCTGTATACAGTACCAAGTATACACACTACTGTTCAACGGTAGTGCTTTATGTGAGATTGGATTTGAAAATGTACCAGAATTAATATACCCTGTACTAATGCCCCACTTTATTTCTGACAAGACGATGAACAGCTCCTGTTATCCTGTTATACTGTATATAAAATGGCAAACAGCATCAAAATGCGGACACCAAAAGTATTTTCAAATAATTGTAAAACACAAATGGAATGATGTTCAAGAGACAGGAACAATAAAACACAAACGTATGTCTAGACAGTCAGGAAAGCAGATATAGATCTTAAATTATGCTCATGATGAGATATTTGATGAAGACAATACTTATTGATTAGGCTTTTGGCGATCTGGCAGAATGAGAAAAGTTAACAGGAGTGGAAAGTTTAAAATACTTGAATTAAAAGGTGCCCTGCAAAAAATGGAAATATTTTTAACGAGCTCACACTTATAATAAATATGTATGTGTGAGACAAAGCCACAGAAAGGAAATCATAGTTAGGTTCCAATTATTTCAAATTCCCTTGACTTTGGTAATAATACGATATAATATGGTGAACCTGAAAGCTATATGAAAACACAATTGGATCCTAATTCTGGAGGCTCAAAAAGATTTGGTTTGGATTTAAGAGAAATAAATCGAACCGGGAGAAGCTGATAATCAGCTCTGTATGGCAGTCCAGAAATATGATATCATGAATAAAAAATGAAAAACATTATAATGGCACAAGCAATGTCCGGGTGGAGATTTCTAAACCAACTTAAACAAGTGGAATGTTTAGTCTATAAACGAATAACTACCCGAGTTAACTTCGGTTGTTAGAAATGTAGGATTTGTTTTCTCTTTGACGTACACAACTTCAGAGGTACCGTTTGTAGTCGTCATGTTCTGTGGCTTTTAAATGAACTATAACCATTAAAAGCAACAAGCACAAACATGGCTCTGCAGAAGTCCTTAAAATAATAAAGACAACTGAACAGTGTGCTTGTTTAAGATAAATATTGGGAACATTTATTTACTTCCTGAAATTACATTATAATATAATGCTCCAATTGAAAATAAAAATAAAGTCATACAATAAGCTAAAGAGGCTTTTAATGTGGAAAGAATTAGACAATAGATTTCAAGAGAAATATTATATTTATTGACAACTATTTATACCTGGTGAAAAGAGTTGATTACAGCAATCACCAGTATTCTCCTATGAAATAATAGGGTTTACCCAGAATGCCATAGCCCAGATGAAATCAGCTGATTGGTCTTCATGTTGTTATCATACATAAACTACGAGAGATTCAGCAATAAAGGTTGGATTATAAAACTCACAATACTTAGTTAAAATGAGAAGAGATTCAGCAATAAAAGGTTGGAGTTTATAAAACTCAGGCAGGGATACTTAGGACACTAATAATAAAACAATAAATAGATTAAAACATAACAGTCAGATTGGAGTCTGAAGTTTCATCCATAGTAGCTGTTCTCTATAATGGTCTGTGTCAGATAGCTAGTTGGATTCCCCAACCAATCACTGCCTCACATCCTCGTGACTCAACCATCAACAGATTAATGTAACAAACCAGAACATGTCGTTCACATTGTCAACATTTATCATCATAGTTTTCTGGTGGTTAAATTAACCTGCATCTGGAGGGGGTTAATCAATACCTGATGGATTTCTTCATTGCCAGTGAACTCTTTACGTTAATGTTATCTAGAAGTCAGCCAATATTAACAGAAGACAATAAACATCTGTAATGTGACAGTTTGGTCTGCTTGTAGGTAGGTAATTCCAGAGAGCACTTTTTAAACATCTGCACAGTTGGTACATTCAATATATAACAGTTGGTACATTCAAGATATAACAGTTGGTACATTCAAGATATAACAGTTGGTACATTCAAGATATAACAGTTGGTACATTCAAGATATAACAGTTGGTACATTCAAGATATAACAGTTGGTACATTCAATATATAACAGTTGGTACATTCAAGATATAACAGTTGGTACATTAAAGATATAACAGTTGGTACATTAAAGATATAACAGTTGGTACATTAAAGATATAACAGTTGGTACATTCAAGATATAACAGTTGGTACATTCAAGATATAACAGTTGGTACATTCAAGATATAACAGTTGGTACATTAAAGATATAACAGTTGGTACATTCAAGATATAACAGTTGGTACATTCAAGATATAACAGTTGGTACATTCAAGATATAACAGTTGGTACATTAAAGATATAACAGTTGGTACATTAAAGATATAACAGTTGGTACATTCAATATATAACAGTTGGTACATTAAAGATATAACAGTTGGTACATTAAAGATATAACAGTTGGTACATTCAAGATATAACAGTTGGTACATTAAAGATATAACAGTTGGTACATTCAAGATATAACAGTTGGTACATTCAATATATAACAGTTGGTACATTCAACCTACAATATATAACATTTGAAACCTACTTGGCCACATTGGTGCAGACATTCAGTAGCAACCTGATCTTATCGCTCTATCAGTGTGAAGTTAATGATTTAGTTTTTTTTTCTCAGCGAGTGTCATCTTCTCTGTGGTATGATCTTCAAAGCCAGATGCTTTGATGGCAGGTAGCTCTGCTGGAAGACAGGAGTTCCAGCGTGGGGCGATAACTGTCTCTGGAAGGTGGAAGGTTATCTGTTCTGCTGATACATAGCAAGTAAGAGAAGTGTTTCTGCTGGAGTACACCTGTTAATTCCTGCTCACTGTTTTGCTGTCAGCAACAGACATAGATCCTGTGCTCTGATTGGTCCTCTGTAAGAAAGAAAATACTCAAGGAAAAGTAGATTAGAACAGAAATGGTATATGTGACATACAATATACAGATTTTTGCTAATATATCAACATTTTTACATGACAGGAATTGGAATAGAACGTCAATTGAAATATCAGAAGAAAGTCAGTGCCACAGTTCCATGGAGCCAGTGGTAAAATGTTCACCAAAGAGCTAAATACTGTGAATTAAAACAATGTTACATGTATGTGCTCTTTAAGCGTACTTCTAGTAAAGTGTGCCGTTTTCTGAGTGAACTACGTCAACCACAGTCACGGATAATGTTCTGAGGAAAGGTAAAACTGAACCAGTCACATGGGGAATTTGAGATAGCATCACTTTACCATCTACACCATATAACCACACTTCTAGTGCTATTAAATGGACTTCTCCTTTTCACTGGTTTTCTGCCCAATAACCAGACCTCCTGCTAATGGGCAGAGTGGGCAGTTAAAATGTGTGGGCCAGGAGAGGGAAGAGATAAAGATAGAAAGAGAAGAAGATTGGAGAGAGAAGTGTGAGAGAAGAGAGAGAGAAGAGAGGGAGGCGGAATGGAAAAACACGGAAAATACTCTCTGTATCATAATTGGATGGTGGATAAGAGTTCTTAAAAATCAGTTTAACATGTTGTATTTACGCTCTCTGGTGAAGCGAATAACGCAGCTCATCTCCTAACAAGGGCACAAGGTCTGGAGAGCAAAGACCCGAGCAACGACCAGCTAATAATTAAAGGGGCATTTCATTCGTTTGTTCAGGTGACTGTCAGGAGATGGTTTGGGACAATTAAGGAGGTGAAGTCAAGTGCAGGAGTCAACGCATAAACAGTGTTTTATTTCACGGAGAACAAAATTAAATGCGACTCAAGAACCAACAAAAAAACAAAACTTACAGTAAAATGCGCTTTTAATTGTGTTTCACGCCTATCACAGAACTTTAAATCATTCAACAGTACCACCCAAAGACCCGGCCCAAACAGAGGGAACATACATATATATACTGTATATATATACACCCCCTAATATGAGACACCAAGTGTGGGTGCTGGGGGGACTTAGAAGAATCTAAAATGGGATATAATTAAATGTTTATAACACTTTATTAATCAATACATGTTTCAGTTGGTGTTATTTGATAGTTTCAATGATTTCACGGTTATTCAATTCACTCTTGGTGGGGCTCCCGGCGTGTTTAACCAAACCGCTGTAACTCTTGGTGGGGCTTCCATATTCTGTATATATTTATATATTTATATATATATATATATATATATTGAGACAAATCTGCGTTTCTCGTCCCATAGTATTTAGACAAATAATATATATTTAATAATGTAGCAAACAGAATGTGTCTGACTGGCTACTTTCACGCGTTGCTGGTCTCCAAACACTTGTTCCCTATAGAAATAAAAGACATGGCAATTTCAAGGTACATTTAACCGCAATGACTTAAAATGTCTGCTGTGTTCGTGTGAATGAGGGCTGCTTAAAGACGGATTTGCCGATGTGCTCTGAGCATCTGTTTTGTGTTTTCTGAGGGCCAATTTCTTTTCCTCTGATTGAGACGTCAAAGGTGAAGGGCCCACAGGAGACTAATGGGCGGGTCTGAAAGAAGAGAGCTTGGATAAGGACATACAGTACTACAGTACTAAAGTACTACAGTACTACAGTAGTAGCAAGTGTAGAAATAAGTAATATGGACGATATCTGTAAGGTCTCATGTTCCCCTGTCTTGGTCCTGTCCATGTCTTACATGTTCCCACTCAATGTTCTTTGTGGTCCTCAGTCCTTTCCGGTGTTCCATGTTCTCCCTAGTCCGGCCCTATTCTAACCTGTCCAGTCCTGTGTACAATCTAACTGTGTTCCTGTTTGTTTGTGTCCAGCCCTGTGTACAATGTAACTGTGTTCCTGTTTGTTTGTGTCCAGCCCTGTGTACAATGCACCTGTGTTCATGTTTGTGTCCAGTCCTGTGTACAATGTACCTGTGTTCCTGTTTGTGTCCAGCTCTGTGTACAATGTACGTGTGTTCCTGTTGTAAGTTTTTGTCTTTGTCTCCTAGTCTGTGTTCTTGTCCTCTCTGCTGCTCGTCCATCTTGCCTGCTCGTTCTCCGTCATTCAGCCCACCTGCGTGTTTCCTTCAATGTTTGTGCTCCCTGCCTTTAATATATGAATAAAAAGACAAAGACAAGAAGTTCTGTGTCTGGGTCCTGCTTCTGCCTCAATGCTCATTACAATAGGAATAGAAATTATTTAAATATAAGTGTTAAATATCAGTGCTGATTGAGAAGTCTTATTGCCTCAGGGTGAAAACTGTTTGCCAGTCTGACAGACCGTGCCCTGATTCTCGGGTTCCGTCCAGACCGCAGCAGAGGGAACAGACAGTTGCCTGGGTGTCTACAGTGTTTTATGACGTTCTGTGCTTTCCTAAGGCATCGTGTTTGGTGTATGCCCGGCACCAAGGGATTTGGCAGCCAATCATAAGTTCCAGTTGACTTAACCACCCTCTGGAGGGCCTTGGGAGCAGCAGTGGTAGCTGCAGCCGTGCCAGCCAGCGATACAGCTTGAGAGGAATCTCACAGTTGTGCCCCTGTAGAGGTTGGTGAGTGTAGAGGTTGGTGTAGAGGTTGGTGAGTGTAGAGGTTGGTGTAGAGGTTGGTGAGTGTAGAGGTTGGTGTAGAGGTTGGTGTAGAGGTTGGTGTAGAGGTTGGTGTAGAGGTTGGTGAGGTTGGTGTAGAGGTTGGTGTAGAGGTTGGTGTAGAGGTTGGTGAGTGTAGAGGTTTGTGTAGAGGTTGGTGTAGAGGTTGGTGAGTGTAGAGGTTGGTGTAGAGGTTGGTGACTGTAGAGGTTGGTGTAGAGGTTGGTGTAGAGGTTGGTGAGTGTGTTTTTGCAGACATGTCAAACTTCTTGAGTCTCTTCAGGAAGTATAGTTGCTCTCAGGCTGTTTTTACCACAGAGCCTGCTTGCCTGAACCGAGTAGTTTCGCCTTGAAACACGAACACACATTTGAAGTCAGAGACCTTCTCCACTTCAGCTCCATCGATGTGAATGGGGCGTGACCACAAATCCCCTCCCCCCTTTGTCTTCTTTGGTCTTGCAGATGTTGAGAGAACGGTTGTTGTCATGGCACCATGTTGCCCAGTCAGAGGTGGCAGGCAGGCCATCACTGCTATTCCTCCCGTCCAGGTCTGTGTTGTGTGTCTCTACACCACATGTGTCACAGGTCGCAGGTCAGAGTTACCCGCCAGAGTAACTCTGACTTGGAGATATATTCTGAGATATGTGTATTCATAAATGTCTCCATCAGCTGCAGCACAGATCATCTCTGCCAGTCCTGGAGTAGAAGTGGTGATGAAAAAACCTTAACAAAGGCAAGCGGTTTGCAGCTGTGCTGTATTTGCAGATTCCAGCGGAGAGTCGGATTCCTACGGGCGAGAAAGTTCATGTGCTGGTGGTATTTTGTTAAGAGTCTCCTCATGTTTTCAATATTGAAGTTGTCAACAACCATAAAAGCTGCCTCAAGTTGAGCGTCCTCCAGTCCGATAATTACTTATAGGTTACTTATAGGTCGTCCAACGCATCAAAACATACATGTTATCATGAACACTGAGAGCTACGTTCATTAAAAAAATACATAAAATGTCTTTTTCATGTCAGTTGATCCCTGCACAAATGTTGACATTAAGAATCCGAAGTTTAGAAGTTTGATTGGAATATCAACATCCGTGAACGCAAGCAATTAAAAACAGTTTTATCTGTCATTCCGCAGTATCTGTTCTTCTGCTTGCCAGGAATACTCCTCCGTCACATTCACACCTCTTCTTACATCTTCACACGCACCACCAGAATGTTCCCACCTCCTCCGCTCGCGCTCTGTTGTGGACGTGTAGGAGATCACAGAGTTGTTTCTTACCAATATCAGCTCTTCTACTTTCTTATTGTTGTGCTTTGGTTTTGTTTTGTAATGGTTTACATGCTTATGAATAATTTATCCATTAATGAGAACGTACTGTAGCAAGACACACAACATTGTGGCAAAGACTAAAGTGTACTTTGCTAATTTGGCTAATGTGTTTCTGATCAGAAGATGATTAGCAAGAACAAACATTGTGACCATCACTGATGTGAAATGCCTTGGAATAAGTAACACATGGAACTGGTATAGTTACTGTATAGTTCAACATACAGTAGAACTGGTTTATTACTGTATAGGTCAACATACAGTAGAACTGGTGTATTACTGTATAGTTCAACATACAGTAGAACTGGTTTATTACTGTATAGGTCAACATACAGTAGAACTGGTTTATTACTGTATAGGTCAACATACAGTAGAACTGGTTTATTACTGTATAGGTCAACATACAGTAGAACTGGTTTATTACTGTATAGTTCAACATACAGTAGAACTGGTTTATTACTGTATAGGTCAACATACAGTAGAACTGGTTTATTACTGTATAGGTCAACATACAGTAGAACTGGTGTATTACTGTATAGTTCAACATACAATAGAACTGGTTTATTACTGTATAGGTTAACATCATGGTTCATCAGTTACTATCTCAGGTTTTTAGGGGCCCTGCTTATTAACCCTTCGTCTATAGTCTTATCCTCACTGTATAAGGGCATGTCTGGTCAGATATAATTAACCCTTCGTCTATAGGTTTACCCTCACTGTATAAGGGCATGTCTGGTCAGATATTATTAACCCTTCGTCTATAGTCTTATCCTCACTGTATAAGGGCATGTCTGGTCAGATATTATTAACCCTTCGTCTGTAGGTTTACCCTCACTGTATAAGGGCATGTCTGGTAAAGATATTATTAACCCTTCGTCTATAGTCTTATCCTCACTGTATAAGGGCATGTCTGGTCAGATATTATTAACCCTTCGTCTATAGTCTTATCCTCACTGTATAAGGGCATGTCTGGTCAGATATTATTAACCCTTCGTCTATAGGTTTACCCTCACTGTATAAGGGCATGTCTGGTCAGATATTATTAACCCTTCGTCTATAGGTTTACCCTCACTGTATAAGGGCGTGTCTGGTCAGATATAATTAACCCTTCGTCTATAGGTTTACCCTCACTGTATAAGGGCATGTCTGGTCAGATATTATTAACCCTTCGTCTATAGGTTTACCCTCACTGTATAAGGGCATGTCTGGTCAGATATTATTAACCCTTCGTCTATAGGTTTACCCTCACTGTATAAGGGCACATTACATGGCAACCTGTTACCCAAATAGGGCACTACTTTTGACCCGACATGGACATGCCTAAGTGCACTAAATATCGAGGAGAGTTTAATTTAGGACACTAGCTAAGTACTATCTGGAGAAAGGTATTTATTGATCACGCTTCATAATATGAGCGTAAGAGCCTGCAGGATATTGGCACGCGAGCCCTTACAGCCTGAGTTAAATTGCAGTGGGCTCAGAAGGTGAGGGATATTATCAATAAATGGGTAACGAAAGCACAGATGGTCACGGATTAGACGTAACGCCGCCTATATTTCCTTAGTGTTGATGAAATCCACCCCTCAGGAATGAAGAGCAATTTGCAAACATACAGACATATTTGTCTTGAGCCAATCACTGGCATGCAATCCTCACTCAAGTGTTATCCAGTACAGTGTATCCGGATATTAGAAACCTGAAAGCTGATCCATAATAGGACCAGATGTGTGTATATAGTCACACATAGTCATTATATTAATTATCGTGTAATCGTTATTGTCATATGTGTGGCCCTACAGCTGCATACGGGTCAGTGGTCAAAGTCCCAGAGAAACACAGTCAATCCTCGGATCTGAATCCAATTGAACATCCATTTTAACTGTTGAAGAGGAGAAGGAAATAAGTCCCAGAAACAAGCAGGAACTGAAAGCACATATATATTCATACATATATACAACATATATGTAACAGTCGGACCTTTCTGTTTATCTTGGTCCGAGATCGGCTCGTTCCCCTGCCAGCGGAGAGGGGTAATCTGTGACATTTGGGACACCTGCGCGTAATGCGCACCTGTTTTGGGTTGGGACTCATTAGTCCACTATTTAGTTCAGTCCCTGTCAGTCTCTCCTTGTTGGAGCATTGTTTCATGTATATTATGTGAGCGCAGGTACGTTTGTTATTTTCCCAGTTAAAGGTACGGTGTGATCCGTTTTCTTTCGATCCACTACCTTAGTTTGTGCCTGGAGTCTGTCGTGTTGGTCTTTAAATAAAGACATTATTTGTTTATCGAAACCTCTGCGCTTTGTCCTATTCCTGCTACCTGCCGAGAGCTTAATCGTTACAATATATATATCCATATATATATTCATACATATATCCATAAATATATCCATACATATATCCATACATATATCCATAAATATATACATACATATATCCATAAATATATCCATACATATATAAATACATATATATACATACATATATCCATACATATATCCATACATATATAAATACATATATATACATACATATATACATACATATATCCATACATATATCCATACATATATACATACATATATACATACATATATCCATACATATATCCATACATATATAAATACATATATATACATACATATATACATACATATATCCATACATATATCCATACATATATACATACATATATATACATACATATATACATACATATATCCATACATATATAAATACATATATATACATACATATATCCATACATATATCCATACATATATAAATACATATATATACATACATATATCCATACATATATCCATACATATATACATACATATATATACATACATATATACATACATATATCCATACATATATCCATACATATATATACTGTAGGGACCCTGGTGGTGTCGCTACCTGCCCCGCCAAATGGGATATCCCTATTTGGTGCAGTGGGTATTGCGCTTGGCTGCTGAGCCCTAGGTATATACATACACATACGTATATATGTAGTGTTTTAGAGTTTGACTGTTCCAGCAAACTTTTTCCTTTCTTTTAGAAGTGTATCGAAAATATTTCTGTTTAATTTTTTGGTGTTTCTGGGCACATTTTACTGTTTGTATACTTTACGGAATCAGAAAAATATAAGTTTTTGTTTTAAAATGCTTTATTAAGTTTATTAGTTTAGTGACGTCATTTCCACTGCCGGGTCCTCCAATCGTGTCTCGCTCAATGCGCTCAATGCTCAGAACAACTTTGGGCTTGAGCGAGACAGGTATGTTGTAAGTGAGCTCAGAAATAGAGTGTTTAAATGTAATATAATAAGTAAACATGACGATCAATACCGGTGGATGGCATGTTTTAATGATGGATTGAGTCACTTAGTGTATTGGAATATTATTATTTTTATGTGGATTCCGAGTTTTATGTTAATTAGCCTTTAGTATGTTGGTTCAAATTGCCGCGTGCCGTTTTGAATGGCGGGTTTATAAGGTGGCACAGTTCATTAAATATCATTAATCCAGGGTGGATTACGCTTAAATATCAAAATGCAGTTACTTTTGTCGAAGTATATTGTCTTTATCTGTCTAATATTGTGTATTTGTACTTGTATTGAGGTAATTTAGAGCAGGTGCAGTTACAGTATTAATGGGGGTTTCACTTTTCTATTCTTTTTACACTCCTCACAGAGACAACAGAATTGAGAGTGTTGTGTGTATTAATCCCTGTCCTGTGTTTAATAACAGAGACAACAGAATTGAGAGTGTTGAGTGTATTAATCCCTGTCCTGTGTTTAATAAACTGCAGACGTGACCCCCACAAGAGACCGGTGTTGGTGGTTCTTTTGTGGTGCCGGAAGAAACCCGCTACAAATTGGTGCCGTGACCCGGATTTCAAAAGATCAGCCATCGCAGATCGCCGGGCGCAACTTCCGCTGACATCACCAGTCAACAGAACTCTTGTGGTAGATAAGCAGTGTGATTTAAACATGGACAGTTACAGTTTTGCACACAACAGAACACAAGAAGACAGGCCAGTTGCAGATGTTAATCCTGCAAACGCAACACCTGGTTATGTTAAGGGTAATGTTTTAAGCTCGCAGAGGTTCTCTACTGGGATGGGGAGGGGGACCCGGTTAAATAGTATGTTAGAACAAAGTATGGCAGCCACTCCAGTACGTCCCTCGACCAGTAGCCCAACTATGCCAGGCATGAGTAGTGACACAACAGCGCCTCATGCAGAGAGGCTATACAATTCCCCAGTGAGTGAACCGGTGAATCAGTGGCAAACAATGGCAGATCTGATGAAGCAACTGGGTAGTGAAATAGGGAACCAAATTTCTGCAAACCTGAGATCTGTAGGACCAAATCCCCAGAGAGATGCCCAACAGCCTTCACCTCAGGGCCCTGATTTGTCAGATTTGAACCTAATTGTTAGGCATCAAGATATTAAAGAACCGCCTACCTTTAGAGGTGATAAGACAGATCGGTGCACCATTAGTGAATGGGAAGAACTTATGCAAGCTTACTTAAACAAGAAGGGCTTCAGTGCAACTGGACAGGGCCAAGAGATCCTCGACAAGCTAATGGGGCACGCCAAAGATGTTGTGAGGACATGTATTCGCAACAATCCTCTGATTGATGTGGCTAGAGACCCGCATGTCATCTTTTCAATTCTCAGGCAACATTTTGGGGATGCAATTTCCGCCACAACCCCTTTGAGAGACTTTTATGAGACCTTGCCGAAGCAGTCAGAAAGTGGCTTGGATTACTGGATCAGACTAAATAAGGCCGTTGACCTAGCTGATGAATGCCTACAAAGACAAGGGAAAAAGGTTGAAGACCCTAGTCACGAAACGGCAATGATGTTTGTAAGGCATTGTCCTGAGCCTGGTCTATACACTGCCCTTCGGAGCAAACCACTGGAAAGTTGGAAGGCACATGAGATTCAAGCACTAATTGACAGCCACCACAGAGACAGGCAGTCTATAAGGGTAGATAGAGAGAGAAGGGTTGATGAAACCTCATCTAATGCCTGGTGCATGACCCAACAGCAGTCCACTGCCGTTAATCAGGCAAGCGGTCCAGATTCTGCTCTCCTCGAGCGAATGGTCTCTCTTCTAGAGCAGTTCCTTGTCAAAGAGAAGGGACACGAACAGAAAACTGAACAGGGCAAGGTTATGCTTCAAGACCCTACAGTCCCCTGCAAAGTATGTAGAGCTCAAGATCATACAACAAAGACTCACTGTTTTAAGGAGGGACTGTGTTATAGGTGTTTCAAGACAGGACACAGGGGTTTTGAATGCCCGGACAAAAGACAAATAAAACAAGCCACAGCCGGCGCAGCTACTAGACCTGAGCACCATTTAAACTAGAAAACCTGCACTGTGGGGGAGACGGTGTGGGTGTCAGACAAGCAAAGACCCCAGAAAACCCAATGACTGTTCAAGTAACTACTAGTGGCCACTTAAGTGATAACAGTGCAAGTGAAGTAACGGCAGTTCATCAAAAGACTCCCTGTGGAGCTTCAAAAGCTCCCTACCAGAGGATTAATGATGAAAACGATCTGTTCTACGCTCCAGTATTGGTTGAGGGGAAAGTGAAACTATTAGCCCTAGTCGATAGTGGATCCGTTACCTGTACATTGAGTGAAGCAGCTGAACGTACACTTAAAGGTTGGGACTTGATCCACACAGATTCAAGTAAACCTACCAAAAAAGTACTTACTGGCTGTGGAGGAAATGAAACAAAACCAAAGTGCACCTATGAGTTGAATGTGGATATGCTTGAATGCAAAATGACAATCAACTTTCTAGTTGTCCCAGGTCAAAAAGATGAAATGATAGTTGGATCAAATGTCATCAGGCACGTGATTCAACAGGTGAGGAAAACGGAGTGGTACTGGAAAAGCTTATCTCAACCAGTTCAAAATAACGATCAAGAACCCCTGTTGAATGTGCTTTCTAACGTTGACCGCTGGCATGGAGATAAGATACCGCAGAGAGTTGGCACAGTAGTATTGCGACAATGCCTTACACTAGAGCCACAGCAAGAACATTTGGTTTGGGGAAGATTAAAGGAAGAAGTTCCCTTGTCTGTTGGAAGCACTGTAATGCTGGAACCCTCCACTTCCCATTCTGCACCAAGAAATGTTATGGTGGCCCGCAGTGTTTGCCCACTCTGGGGTGATAAGTGGATCCCTATGAAACTGATCAATATGATTGACCGCCCCATTGTGTTGCGCCGCAATACTAAAATAGCTAACGTGCACCCATGCCTCGCACTAGAGGAATTAGATTTCGAAGAAAAAATACAGACTACCTGCGGGATGGGGCTCAGCAGAACGTTGTCCAAGTAAATGAGCTGAACGAGAAAAGCAAGCTGCAGTCTGACTATAAAGCCAAGCTAGGAGAATTAGGGCTGACAGAAATTGACATTGAGTCCTGTGAAGTAGGTGATTACTGGAAAGAAGAGCTGACCGACCTCATAGTACAGTATGAAAGTACCTTCTCTCGTGACAAGCTAGATTGTGGTGAGGTAAAGAACACTGTTCATCGGATACGACTCAAAGATGAGAAGCCCTTTCGACTGCCTTACAGGAGGGTTCCGCCCACCCATTATCAAAAATTGAGACAAACATTGGGTGAGATGGAGGAGCGTGGTATCATTCAAAAATCAAACAGTGAATGGGCATCACCTTTAGTCTTAGTCTGGAAACCCTCTGGAGAGCTAAGGATATGTACAGACTTTAGGTGGCTCAACCAAAGGACAGAGAAGGACGCATATCCATTGCCGCATCAAGCTGATGCACTTGCGTCGTTAGGAGGAAATTGTTATTTTAGCACCATGGATCTAACATCGGGCTTCTATAACATTCCAATCCATGAGGATGATCGGAAATATACGGCATGCACAACACCAGTAGGGCTCTATGAATATAATCGTATGGCTCAAGGCTTATGTAACAGTCCAGCAACGTTCTCACGCATGATGACATCCATCTTCGGAGATCAGAACTTTCTTTCGCTTCTTTGCTACTTAGATGATCTACTCGTCTTCGGCAAGACTGAGAGGGAAGCGCTTGATCGCCTGGAGATGGTGTTTTCCCGGCTTAAAGAGCATAACCTGAAACTGGCACAAAAGAAGTGCTATTTCTTGAGAAGAACAGTCAAGTTTTTGGGTCATATTGTAACCGAGAGTGGCATAGCGACCGACCCTGCAAAAGTGTCTGCAATCAGTGACATTAAATCCACAGATTTGATGGAAGAAGACGGAAAGACCCCATCGCCAACCAAAGTTAAATCTTTCCTTGGAATGGCGAATTACTATTCTCATTTCATTGAAGGCCTCTCAGCTTTAGCCAAACCATTGTTTAAACTGACAGCTGGGCAGAAAGTCGGGAGGAGACATGGACAAAAGAAACCCTTCGTTTCCAAACCTAGGCGTTTAAGACCTGAAGACTGGACTGCAGAGTGTGACACAGCTGTGGACAATATAAAACATGCACTTTCTCACACTATTGTCCTTGCCCACCCAGACTTCGACAGACCTTTTCTTTTGTCTACCGATGCATCTTTGGATGGCTTTGGTGCAGTCTTGAGTCAGATCCCAGAAGCTGAGACAAAACCTAGACCAGTCGCTTTTGCAAGCAAGACCCTGTCAAAAGCCCAGTTCAATTACCCTGCTCATAGGTTAGAGTTCTATGCACTGAAGTGGGCAGTTTGTGATAAATTTGCCCATTGGCTGAAGGGGACTAGATTTACAGTGCTAACTGATAACAATCCTCTCACGTACATAATGTCAAAGCCAAAGCTGGATGCCTGCGAGCAGAGATGGGTATCTAAGCTTGCCCCTTTTGACTTTGATCTCAGATATATACCTGGTACCAAGAATATCCCTGCTGATCTTTTGAGCCGCCGACCTTTTGCCAGAACACTAGAGGTCTGTGATGCGCTTGAGACTAAAGCTAACCATGTTACCACTGATACCATACAGGAAACTTTCCGGTTATCAGTGAACGTGCACCATCAAATGCTCGAGAGCAGCATGGATTCTCAAGGGGAAAAACTCGAGGTGGTTAGTACGGAAGGGGTAAGAGCTGTCTTCGAGTCCTGTCTCAACTGGGAAGCCAGCAGTACAGTCAATAGTGTTCATCTGGCCCAGAATAACCATTTTGCCCATGGAGGTGCCAGCACTCTTCCAGTCTTCTCTATGGAGGATGTACGGAGGAAGCAGAAAGCAGATCCCACTGTGTCCCGTGTTGCATTCTTTGTCGAAAGAAAGACGAGACCATCACGTAGAGAGAGAGACAATGAAACTGCACCGGTAATAAGACTCCTGAAGCACTGGGAAAGGTTTGAAGTAAAAGACGGAGTTCTGTACCGCAGGTCCAAAGATCGGGTCGGGAAGGTCAGGTATCAGCTTGTGCTTCCACTGTCACTGAGGATTGTTGCTCTCAGAGGAACTCATGACGATGCAGGCCATCAGGGACAAAGTAGAACTCTTCATCTTGTGCGCCAACGGTTTTTCTGGTCTGGTATGGATGCAGATGTTAAGAAGTACGTCTCACACTGTAAACGATGTGTTGTCGGAAAGACGCAGGAACCAGAGGCCAGGGCTCCACTAGAATCTATCAGGACGAATGCACCACTTGAGCTTGTATGCATGGATTTCTGGTCTGCAGAAGGAGCCCATGGAGAGAGTATTGATGTTCTAGTCATAACAGACCATTTCACAAAACCAGCCCATGCGTTCCCCTGCCCCAACCAGACAGCCAAGGTAGTGGCTCAGAAATTGTGGAACAACTTTTTCTGTGTGTATGGCTTTCCACAGAGAATACATTCTGACAAAGGTGCAAATTTTGAGAGCAAGTTGATCGCTGAGTTGCTGCTGGTGTCTGGTGTTGAAAAGTCCCATACCACACCGTACCATCCTATGGGCAATGGGCAGACAGAGCGATTTAATCGCACTCTCGGCAGCATGATCCGCTCTTTGCCTCCTCGAGCAAAGGAGAAGTGGCCTCAAATCATTCAGACACTCACGTTTTCCTATAATTGTACTACACACGAAACAACAGGGTTTGCACCTTTCTACTTAATGTTTGGAAGGATTCCAAAGTTACCTGTAGACGTCATGTTTGGGAGTGCCCTCAGAAATGAGGATGTCCAGACTTATGATGAGTATGTGAAATCTTTTCAGAAAGATCTCAGAGAAGCTGTGCATATTGCTAAAAGCAACACTACTGATGCACAGAGAAAACAGGCCCAAGTGTATAACAAACGATCTAAGGGCGCTCCTCTGGAGGTCGGGGACCGCGTTCTTTTAGTAAACAAAAAGGAAAGAGGAAAAGGAAAGTTGGCGGACAAGTGGGACTCAGCAGTCCATGTAGTGATATGGAAAGACCCATCATTGCCCATCTACAGGGTTGAGAACCCCACAACAAAGAACAGCAAAGTTGTCCATCGTAACTTCCTCCTCCCAGTCAATTTTCTTCCATTGGAAGAGCCAGACATCGAATCGACAGTTGTATCGACATTGTCGGAGGAGGACAAAGATCAAATAGAAGACCAAAGATCTTTGTTCAGTATGGGAAGAGAATCAAGGAGCAGTAGAACGGCCGCATGGATCTTTGAAGGGGCCGCTTTTAAAGCGCCTCAGAGTACTGGAAGGTGTGCTGTAAAGACCAAAGAACATGTCACTGAGTGGGAGAAATCAGTCTGCGTAAGTCAAACAAGAGAGAAGGATCATTCTACAAGGAGTGAAAGTGAACATACTGAAAGTTCTAGCGATGAACGTGAACCAAGCGATATGAATTCTGGAAGTGAGCAGTCTGAGAATGAGAATAATGTACATGAGTTACAACCGAAACAGTTGCACAGTGGGGAGGGAGAAAGGCATGAAGAATCTGTGAACGACCAGAGTGTTCAAGGTGAATCAATTGTCATGTCAAGTGATGCCGGTTCAATAAGCAGATCATTCGAAAGCCCTAAACCTCAAGCCTCAAGCCACAAAAGTAGACGAGGGCAGGGAAAGTCCCCAAGAACTGTCATTGTAGCAGATACGGCCTTGGAACAAAATGAAGGAACAGTGAGAACCAGGGCAGGAAGGCTAGTGAAACCTGTTAAGCGCTTGCTTGAGTGTATGAGCATGATCTTGATTGAATCGGGGCAAAAAGATCCACTTGCAGAGTTGCTTAAGATTCTGTCAAGATTGATAGAGAGCTGAATTGATCCTAAGAGTCAAATGTTAGGTTGACCTTGAGAACTGACCATAAATGAGAACTGAGTGAGCTTTAATAGTATGTGAGAAGTACTTTTTGTGGGAATGTATGGTAATATGTATGAGGGCATATTTCTCCCGAGCAAAATGTTTTGCTATTCATTTGAATGACTAAAGTCTGGGTATCCCACTAGAAAGGAAATATATCTCACCTACGGCCTTAAAGTTTGCTGAAATTTAGGAGGGGAGAGTGTAGTGTTTTAGAGTTTGACTGTTCCAGCAAACTTTTTCCTTTCTTTTAGAAGTGTATCGAAAATATTTCTGTTTAATTTTTTGGTGTTTCTGGGCACATTTTACTGTTTGTATACTTTACGGAATCAGAAAAATATAAGTTTTTGTTTTAAAATGCTTTATTAAGTTTATTAGTTTAGTGACGTCATTTCCACTGCCGGGTCCTCCAATCGTGTCTCGCTCAATGCGCTCAATGCTCAGAACAACTTTGGGCTTGAGCGAGACAGGTATGTTGTAAGTGAGCTCAGAAATAGAGTGTTTAAATGTAATATAATAAGTAAAAATGACGATCAATACCGGTGGATGGCATGTTTTAATGATGGATTGAGTCACTTAGTGTATTGGAATATTATTATTTTTATGTGGATTCCGAGTTTTATGTTAATTAGCCTTTAGTATGTTGGTTCAAATTGCCGCGTGCCGTTTTGAATGGCGGGTTTATAAGGTGGCACAGTTCATTAAATATCATTAATCCAGGGTGGATTACGCTTAAATATCAAAATGCAGTTACTTTTGTCGAAGTATATTGTCTTTATCTGTCTAATATTGTGTATTTGTACTTGTATTGAGGTAATTTAGAGCAGGTGCAGTTACAGTATTAATGGGGGTTTCACTTTTCTATTCTTTTTACACTCCTCACAGAGACAACAGAATTGAGAGTGTTGAGTGTATTAATCCCTGTCCTGTGTTTAATAAACTGCAGGTACGTAATGTTCAGAAAATACCACTATACGATCATTTGTCATTGTAATGTTCAGAAAATACCACTATACGATCATTTGTCATTGTAATGTTCAGAAAATACCACTATACGATCATTTGTCATTGTAATGTTTAAATATATACATCATTATATGTGTTTATTATATGTATATATTGACTTGATTGAATGAATATGTGTTGGAGATGTGTGATATGTAAGTTGTGATGTATGTTGTGAAAGAACAAACAAGAAGAGTGTTTTGTTGATGTTTCATTGAAATGCTCAGAACAACTTTGGGCTTGAGCGAGACAGAGACAACAGAATTGAGAGTGTTGAGTGTATTAATCCCTGTCCTGTGTTTAATAAACTGCAGACGTGACCCCCACAAGAGACCGGTGTTGGTGGTTCTTTTGTGGTGCCGGAAGAAATCCGCTACATATACATACATATATCCATACATATATACATAAATATATACATACATACATACATAAATACATGTATACATACATATATTCATATTTTATTATATATGTGTTAAACTGTGTTAAACTGTTTCTAAACGGTTCATCCGATATGTATGGAAATGCCCTGAAAGTTGTACAGCAATAGAACCTCATTGTCATTATAATCTTTCAAACTCAAAGTGCCAAAGTACATAACTAAAATAAATAAAAAATGTTCACTGTCGATTTATGCCGCTCACTCTATGCAATTCATGAATGAGGTTCGCAATGTAATATAAAATCTTGTTTCATGACAGTTGCTGATGGGACATTTTATTGACAGATGATCCATCATAAAATATCTTTATTGATATCTACAGGAAGTGATGCGCGGGGCAATAGGCAACTGATTTGTGACGGATTTC
This sequence comes from Dallia pectoralis, assembly GCA_029465975.1. Taxonomy (NCBI): domain Eukaryota; kingdom Metazoa; phylum Chordata; class Actinopteri; order Esociformes; family Umbridae; genus Dallia; species Dallia pectoralis. Next base: position 1,268,934 of record CM055755.1, on the reverse strand, counting down.
AAACTGATTTATTTGTCTACAGATGCCGGCGTTACTGAGGCTCAGTCGGCGGCTCAAATGACACCCTATGCCCTACACAGTCTACTGTTTGTGACCAGGACTCACACGTAAACACGGTCAAAAGTAATGAACTGTTTTGTAAAGCAGGCTTCCATTTGGAACGCCTCCCAATCCTCTATATTATAGCTTATTGAAGTAGAAGGTTGGACAGTGTTTGCATGAGTAATACCAACAAATTGTCTGCAAACACAATTAAAAAGCTGCTTGTTTTGTTTTGTGGTGTAAACCTGATTAATGTCTGAATGTTAGAGACCGACCAGCAGTGAGCTACACACAGCGTGATAATATTAAATAATATATAATAGCTGGACAAAGTAAAGAAACAAAATAGAACTGTGTGTGTCTGTGAGTTTGTGTGTGAGCAGATAAAATATTTGGGTTGATTTCACTTTGTTTGGGTGTATGTGTGTGTGTTTGTGTGTGTATGTAGATGTGTGTGTGTGTCTGTGTGTCTGTGTGTCTGTGTGTCTGTGTGTCTGTGTGTGTGTGTGTGTGTGCGTGTGTGCGTGCGTGCGTGCGTGCGTGCGTGCGTATGTGTCTAATGTGTCCATTTACATGAGCATTTCAGTAATTTCGTGTGTTTGTACACATGTCCAAAACCAAAGACCACCTCATAGTTGTCAGGGCCTTCAATGGATTAGTAGGCTGTTTTCCATTGGTTGATGTAGGCAGACTCTGGACTCAGTTAGGGTTAATGTTAGGGTTAGGGTTAGGGTTAGGGTTAGTACTGGTGTAAACCTCTAGACTAATATAGAAGGTCTCAAACTGTGATACTAATGATTTGGTTCCTCATTACCATGTTGCTGTTAACTGTTCCTCTGTTTTATCAGACTTCTAGCAAGCAGGGCCTCCGGTTCTAACATTGATTTCCCACCAGAAGGATGGATAAAATAGGACCTGGTTCTGGTTCTGGTTCTGGGTGGGCTTGGTTTCAATTATATTTCCCAAAAGTGGAACACTTACTGATACTACACTGTTCAGTGTTTTTCTTCTAATTGTAAAACCTTTAAAAAACTAAACACACACAAAACCAACTCAACTCACCTGGGCAGACAGACGGCCAGAGGACATAAAGGTTAATATGTTTAGCCGGTAACTAACACATGAAACATCTGTTGGACTTTAAGCCTTTAGACCTTATTGCTTCTCAAATCAATCTGGATAAAAGATTCCAATAATTTGTTGCGAAAAGTCATTGTTAATTCGCAGAAAACCAGTAATACTGGTAATACTTTTAAAACGAACAGAATAATAAACGTATATATTTTTACTTTTCTCCTGGTTGTTTCTCTGTGATGTGTGAACCATTAGCAGTGTGCTGTGTGGAACAGACAGACAGCGAAGCCCAGAGATCCTCTTTGATCTTAGTCATTTAGACATACTGATACATATATTGATTGGCTATGCACCACCAAGTTTCCTCCTCTCTATCTCTTTCCACTCCCTCCTGCTGTTCTGCATTTCATTTCATCCCTGTGGTTTCCTTCGTTCAGCTATTGATCGACGAGAAAGGAAAAAGAGAGCTCTGTTAAAAACAGCACACTGAGACAGTATTATGCAGTGTGCTCTACTGTACACACTATTTGACCTGTGCAGACTGTACTGTACTGTGTAAATAAGAACCAAAATAACTCTAATTGTTTAAAATAACAAATAGTACTATCAAATATGTGTATAGCGATCGAAAGACAGATGCAATATATAGATCTTTTTGAGGGAAGTCACATTTTGTAGTCCTTTAGTTTGGACTATTTTATTACAATCACACCTCACTCCAACCTCAGCATGGCCCCTGGTTATTTTGCCTTGCCCACCACAGCATGGCCCCTGGTTATTTTGCCTTGCCCACCACAGCATGGCCCCTGGTTATTTTGCCTTGCCAACCTCAACATGGCCCCTGGTTATTTTGCCCACGTACCTGAAGTCACCTTTCCTAATATAATATTTGGATGAGGACCAAAAACATAACGTTACCTGAATGTTTTTCCAAATATACGCCTTGCATCACAACATTTGCAACACAACATTACAACACAATGACCTTGCATAAATCTACTGGCACTGAAGTAATTTACTCCCTTACCCTGGTAGCTCAGTCAGCTCAGCTCTTTTAACATGGATCAGCCCACACAGTCAATATCTTATCTGCTGTTTAGTTTGTGCTCTGTGGGTTTATACAGCTGTCAGGCTCTGGTTAACTGTGATGTTTTCTTGGGCTAAATAGGCAAATAAAAATATATAACATTTATTCTGTGGCTGGCTAAGTTGACTGCATGAAAATGCTTAACTAGTTAATTTATATCTAAAACGTTATAGCTCAACTCTCTATTGGCGCGAAAATTATTACCAAGTTCTGTTGCAGTACAAACTGCACACGTACAAAAAGTAAACTTACACATTCTTAACAGCCAACATAGTGTAGTTGACATCAGTTCCTGGCATTACAATTCTGATTCTGCAACCGTGGCTATTTTATTGCGCATAAACTTTTAGGATTTTTTAGTTTGTTGTTTTTTACATGTTAAGTTCCTGGTGCAACCACCCTAGACTATTTGTAACAACTCTCTATCAGATGTTTTTTAAATTATTATTTTTTTGTTACTTTTGTTACAAATGCATTTTTAATCCACAATTTCACTGTTTTTACCAGGACATGCTGTGTATATATAATGTCCTGGGTCCAATCCCCAGATTCTCCACAGGTTGCTGTTGCAAATGAGAATTTGTTCTCAATCAGCCTTCCTGGGAAAATAAGGCTAATGTATAATATGTATTTATTAAAAAAACATGATTTTACCACCTTTTTTGGAAATAATAATAATAATAAAATAATTTAAATAGAACATTGTGTACATACGTTTAATCGAAACTCATATTGTTATTGCATATCAGTATATTATACATAATTTATGTATATTTGTTTTAGATCCCTTGGTTGTTTTCATAATCTTTAGGTGGGGTTGAAATATCTTATTTCATACGATGTATAGATGTTTTTGAATCAAGGGTTGCGTCGTTAACGTTAGGAAATGTTTTTAAATATTCATTAGACATGCCAATTTATTATTATTGTAAAATAAATGTAATTTAAATCATACCATGGTATTTAACAAAGTTAAACAACGTGAAGTTGATTATAATACAGGTGTAAGAAACCTTCAATAGGTTTTATTAAGGTTTAACGTTTTCAAGACCAAAGTTCCTGAGTTTTCACAATCGTTTTATTTGTTGGTTGGAGGTATAAGTTTAGCTGCCTAAATCAACCTATAGTGTTTCAGGAAAACTATTTTTTGTCAAATGCCAAAATTCATCTGCATTCATTTGGGTTGGATATGTAGATGTTCCTATATACAGTGGAAAACCTGTCATTTTAACAGTGGTATTGAATGGCAAATAATACAGTGATAATTAATTGATAAACAGTATTTCAGTAAAATTGTTGTAAAATTTCTTATCTGAAACTTTTAAATGAGAGGCAGTGATTCTTTAAAAATAGTTTAATTACTTCCTTCACTTTGGCCTTGCCCTCATTCCCATCAAATATAAAAAAGCATGTTATTGTGCAGATGAATTTTCTAGACAGTTACAGCAAGCTAATGCCTTTACATCTTCAAAGGGCAAGAAAACAGGTAGAGATGCCGTGAAGTGGAACTGGGCTCCTGTCATTCAAACATATGTTTTCAAATCTTGTCTCTTACTGTCTCATAGTTCTAGATGTGATTATGATGATGATGAATTAAGATATTGCAAAGACTGACAGTCCTTTCTGTTTTAAGAATAATAAAAATGAAGCAGTTTGTCTTGCAAGCCTTGATGAAATTAATTGGTATCTCAGTGCTAGATTGCATGCTGTGTATGTATGATGTCCTGGGTTCAATTCCCAGATTCTCCCCAGGCCGCTGTTGCAAATGAGAACTAATATTATTAGTATTATTGCGCGTTTGTATTATGGCTCCTTTAACCCAAATGTGTAACTTGCAACGTATCTAATGCATCTCACGATGAATTAGGCTTCTATTATAAGAACATGTGTTCAATGTGACTGAACATTTATTTATTTATTTTCATTTGCAGTGTTGCATTCAGCGTTGTGATGTGCTGCATTGAGGAGATATACTGCCGTGAATAAACTAGTCACGTTCCAAACGCTGTCACACTGCCTCGCTTTCCTCTGCTCCAGTCAGAAATGGTTACACTGACAGTGAATTTAACACTAGTCAAGGAGGTACAGGCCACACAATTAATACTGTTCCCCTTTAAGAAATGCTTGTCAGTTTGTAGGGGGGTTGTAGGAGGGTTCAGGTCTGGCAATATTATTTCATTGACACTCAGTTTAAAAAATGCCACATTTCAACCCAAAGCCTCATTTCACTAAAGAAAAGCCGTTCAGCTAATGGGAAAAGAGTGTCTCACATTGTTGTTTTGATAAATCTATGTTTAAAAAATTTGACATTTAAATCAAATGCCTTAATTCACAGATTGAATGTGTTCCGTTTGTGGTGTTTGGGGTCCATGTAAAATGAAGGACTTCTGTAGGAGCCCAACTGGAAGGTGTCGTGTTAGAGACAGGCGGCGAGTCATCAGAACCGAAGATGTCCTGCACAGAAGGTTGCTTGTTCTCTACCCATGATGCATTATCAACCCTGCAGAACACTGGGATGAGTCAATACAAATGTTACTCTGGATGTTTCTCTGAAGTTTTAACGTGATAAACTTGACTAAGATGTTTGGACAAGTTGTAAAATACCAGAGAGGCAAAAAACCTCCATCCAGGTCAGGCGCCACAGCGACCTGCTCCGATTTCACTTTGTTGCAGCTCCATGACTGGGAGTAATCGAGGGCATCCACAATTAGCTTAGCACCGACCAATTCAGTGGCAACTGACCTTCTGCCAAGTTAACAATATCACTGGACCTCCCTGTTTCAGCCCCAAGGTTTTACGTTGCTGTATTATTGTGCTGGGGAACTAGGGTCAGTTCCCCTTCTCTTTGGTAATCTAATAAATGCTCTCTCTAAATGTTTCTTGTGCCCTTCTCCGTTTAAACTTAGAAGGACATGAGCCCCTGGACCAAACCTCAGCACTGCCAGGTCCAAATGATTCTGAGCTGTTTCTCAGACGATACCTGGTGATATTGGCTATAATTATCTGTTCTGCCCTGCATACTATTTCAACGTCCTGCATACTATTTTACTGCCCTGCATACTATTGTACTGCCCTGCATACTATTTCAACGTCCTGCATACTATTTTACTGCCCTGCATACTAATTTACTGCCCTGCATACTATTGTACTGCCCTGCATACTATTTCAACGTCCTGCATACTATTTTACTGCCCTGCATACTATTTTACTGCCCTGCATACTATTTTACTGCCCTGAATACTATATTTGCACTGCTCTTTTTGCACTTTCTTGTTGGATGCAAACTACCTTTCGTTGTACTGTACTGGTACTGTTCAATGACAATAAAGTTGATCGTAATCTAATGAAAAAAGGAAAGTATATTTGAAGATTTAACTATGTTAAGCGTATTGGAGTGCTATTTTGGTGTTGTTCTCACTCACTACAACTTCTAGCCAGTATTGCTTTGTTCCAAATCCTACCAAGTGCAGAATTAGATCCTTTCATCTGAAGTGTTTTAATATTTAATATTACAGTATGATTCATATATCTGTCAGCTTAACCCTTTCTGGCAGGTATTGTTGAACCTAGTTCTCTAACTACATGTCTAAACCTCCACAATTAAAGACTGGATATGTGGCAATGGTTCACCTCCTCAATCAATGGGAATTTGCCTCACACCTTTGGTGTTTGTTGATCTTTTGTTGATCATGTGTACAAACCTTAAATTAGCACTGTATAAACTGTGTGTGTGTGTGTGTGCGTGTGTGTGTGTGTCTCTAATCTCGAAGAATGGCACTAGAATGGCACTAGAATGGCACTATGGTAAGATTTCAAGCCTGTTGAGGGACTGTGATGCTCTAGGCCATGTACTGCTGGAATACTCTGGTCCAGACAATCATGTGGATATCAGTTTGACACATGGCAACTATCCTAACATATTTCTGCAGACCAAAAGTACACCATCATGGCAATGGTTTTCCCTGATGGTCGTGGCCTCTTTCAGCGGGATATTGTTTGGGAATGATTTAAGGAACACGATAAACACTTGGAGGTGTCGCCGTGGCCTCCACATTCCCCAGATCTCAATCCGTTTCATGGGAAGAACCAACAGCATATTAGGCAGGTGGTCATTATTTTGGCTCTTTGGTGTGTGTGATGCGGATAACGTATGAAGAGAGAAACAGACATATTCCCACAGTCACCAGGAAGATCTAAATACAGAAACAACCTATATGCCATTGAGAGGTTATAATCTTCCTTTCACAGTGAGTGCACAACTGTTTCCTCAGCTCATTTCCCTCAGAGTGTGTGTAGCTCGGTACACATGACTGTGGATCCAGGGGGACTTCACATTTGTCTTTACCCAGCAGCCATAGTAAACAGATCTCCTCAGGGACGGCAGAGAGGGACATTATTTGTGCAGAATACACATAGTTCTGTGTTTTCCGCCTTAAGTAATCCACTAGTAGTGTGCTATATTGATAACAGAAATAGTTGTTGATAACTGAGCACCGTTTGGGATTTAGACCGTTCTTTCGACACTAAACGCCACCAGCTCGCTAATAAGAGCACCTCTGATTGGATAATGGGATTTAGACCGTTGTTTTTTTCACTAAACGTCACCAGCTGGCTAATAAGAGCACCTCTGATTGGATAATGGGATTTACATCGTTCTTTCAACACTAAACGCCACCAGCTCGCTGATTAGAGCACCTCTGATTGGATAATGGGATCTACACTGTTCTTTCGACACTAAACGCCACCAGCTCGCTAATAATAGCACCTCTGATTGGATCTTCTCACCCCGTGTGTTGAGAAGAAGCCAGAGGATGTGGAGGAAGAGGCGTTGTTCTGCACTGTAGTTCACTATCCTATGAATCTCTGTTGCTTCCAATTGCCTTTAACAAGACCCCATGGGACCAGAAATGGCTGAGAAATGTCCTGTTTCATTATTTCTCTCAGAATGTGTACATTCCGCCTTCATTGAATAGTCTTTACTAGCCCATATTGAAATGGTTTATTCCTGGAGAACCTGGCTCAACGAGTTACTGGCACGTCAGGTCCAGTAATAGAAGTTGAGGTAAACTGATAAAAACAGGGGTTTCAAAAGGGCATTAATATTGTGCCAACATCATTAGATAATTGTTGCTGAATATTGTCAGAAATAGGATAGCTATATGACAACCAGAATAACTATATGAGAACCAGGGTAATTATATGAGAACCAGGATAATTATATGAGAACCAGAATAACTGTATGACAACCAGAATAACTATATGAGAACCAGAATAACTATATGACAACCAGAATAACTATATGACAACCAGGATAACTATATGAGAACCAGAATAACTATATGAGAACCAGGGTAATTATATGAGAACCAGGATAATTATATGAGAACCAGAATAACTGTATGACAACCAGAATAACTATATGAGAACCAGAATAACTATATGACAACCAGAATAACTATATGAGAACCAGGATAACTATATGAGAACCAGAATAACTATATGAGAACCAAAATAGCTATATGACAACCAGAATAACTATATGAGAACCAGGGTAATTATATGAGAACCAGGATAACTAAGAGGGGAACCTGTCACGAGTGGTGAGGGGGCGTGGTATTTTGGTGTGTCACTTCGGGTTTTTGGTTATGGGTAACAGCTGTGTCTGATTCTGTCATTAGTGTGGGCTATAAGGGTGGTCGAATAGTAATCACTGGTGCTTGGCATTGTTTCACGGTACATGGTTTAGTCGAGGTGTGTTTGTCCTAATAGATTGCTGTGGGTTCGATTATACTGTTGTAAGACGCGATATGTGCACTCTTGTTTTCGTTTAGCCCAGTTAGCCCTTTTTGTCGCCGTTCTCGGTTTGCTTTGTGTTTAAGTCACTAATAAACCTGTCTAAGAACGGATTCTACGGCTCTGCATATGGCTTCCAGCACCACACCTTGGACAGATCATTACAGAATGCCAAGCCAACAAAATAGCCAGCGGAGCCTGATGGTGAGTGGATTCCTCGGGGGGGCAAGCTATAGCGCCCCGAAGGATGAAGCTCACCGTCGCACCACGGAGCAGTGGGACTGGGGTAAGCCGGAGACGCCCGAAGAGGAGTATAGGCGCCTCCGTGCTTACTTCGGGTATGAGCCACCGATGCAGCTATCAGGGCCGATTACATCGGGTCCGCGGTCCCTCCCGGAGGAAGGCAAGAGGGCACCCCGACAGCGTCCCAAGAAGGTTTTTGGGGGGGAGCTAAGGAGGTGTTCCGGGAGGACCGCGGAGAGAACACCCACGGTCCTGGTGCTGCAGGAACGGCCACCCACTGCTCCGGGGCTGCAGACAGGGGGAGGGAAACCCCTGGAGCTACAGCCACTACCCCCGCCGTGGGAAGACCCTTTTCTGCCGCCGACGTCAGGGACAGAAAAACCCCCGGAGGGGTTGGATGAACAGCCCTCAGCTGTTATTAGGACGTGGTGGAGGACATGGCTGGAGCTACAGCCACAAACCCCGCAGTGGGAAGACCCTTTTCGGCCACCGACGTCAGGGACAGAAAAACCCCCGGAGGGGTTGGATGATCAGCCCTCGGCTGTTATTAGGACGTGGTGGAGGACATGGCTGGATTTACAGGAGCCAGCGCCTGAGATGGTCGCCGTCACGCCAGCGTCCACGATGGCTCCCGCCGTCCCGCCAGCGCTCAAGATGGCTGCCGCCGTCACGCCAGCGCCCAAGATGGCTGTTGTGGTCACGCCAGCGCTCAAGATGGCTGCCGTCGCCACGCCAGCGCCCAAGATGGCTGCCGCCGTCACGCCAGCGTCCCCGATGGTCCCCGTTGTCCCGACAGCGCCCAAGATGGCTGTTGCCGTCGTCCCGCCAGCGCCCAAGATGGCTGCCGCCGTCTCGCCAGCGCCCACGATGGCTCCCGCCGTCACGCCAGCGCTCAAGATGGCTGTTGCCGTCACGCCAGCGCTCAAGATGGCTGTTGCCGTCACGCCGGCGCTCAAGATGGCTGCCGCATCGCCGCCCACAATGGCTGCCGCATCGCCGCCCACAATGGCTGCCGCATCGCCGCCCACAATGGCTGCCGCATCGCCGCCCACAATGGCTGCCGCATCGCCGCCCACAATGGCTGCCGCATCGCCGCCCACAATGGCTGCCGCATCGCCGCCCACAATGGCTGCCGCATGACGCCGCCCACAATGGCTGCCGCATCGCCGCCCACAATGGCTGCCGCATCGCCGCCCACAATGGCTGCCGCACGCCGCCCACAATGGCTGCCGCATCGCCGCCCACAATGGCCGCCGCATCGCGCTCACGATGGCCGCCGCCACGACGACGCTCACGATGGCCGCCGCCACGACGACGCTCACGATGGCCGCCGCCACGACGACGCTCACGATGGCCGCCGCCACGACGCGCTCACGATGGCCGCCGCCACGACCACGCTCACGATGGCCGCCGCCACGACGCGCTCACGATGGCCGCCGCCACGACGACGCTCACGATGGCCGCCGCCACGACGGGCGCTCACGATGGCCGCCGCCACGACTACGCTCACGATGGCCGCCGCCACGACTACGCTCACGATGGCCGCCGCCACGGCTACGCTCACGATGGCCGCCGCCACGACTACGCTCACGATGGCCGCCGCCACGACTACGCTCACGATGGCGCCGCCGCGACTACGCTCACGATGGCCGCCGCGATTTCGCTCACGAGGGCCGCCGCCACGACTACGCTCACGATGGCCGCCGCCACGACGCCACGATGGCCGCCGCCACACCGCCCCTGTCTGACGCAAAAAAAAAAAAAAAAAAAAAAAAAAACACTGGACTAACTATCCCGGGCCACCGCCAAGTCTGTAAATTATTAAGTGGACATTGATTTTTGACTTAATGTGAGCTCTGTTGTATCAAGGTTGATGGATGGTGTTTTCCACCACAGAAGTGGTGCCAGTGTTCCTGTTGTGTCACCATTCGTACTTTTCATGTTCAATCTTCTGTCCCCATACCGTTTTGGTCAGGCTATCTGGAATCCAGCCTTTTGGTGGGGGATACTGTCACGAGTGGTGAGGGGCGTGGTATTTTGGTGTGTCACTTCGGGTTTTTGGTTATGGGTAACAGCTGTGTCTGATTCTGTCATTAGTGTGGGCTATAAGGGTGGTCGAATAGTAATCACTGGTGCTTGGCATTGTTTCACGGTACATGGTTTAGTCGAGGTGTGTTTGTCCTAATAGATTGCTGTGGGTTCGATTATACTGTTGTAAGACGCGATATGTGCACTCTTGTTTTCGTTTAGCCCAGTTAGCCCTTTTGTCGCCGTTCATTACAGGTTTGCTTTGTGTTTAAGTCACTAATAAACCTGTCTAAGAACGATGATTCTACGGCTCTGCATATGGCTTCCAGCACCACACCTTGGACAGATCATTACAGAACCCGACGTCAGGGACAGAAAAACCCCCGGAGGGGTTGGATGAACAGCCCTCAGCTGTTATTAGGACGTGGTGGAGGACATGGCTGGAGCTACAGCCACAAACCCCGCAGTGGGAAGACCCTTTTCGGCCACCGACGTCAGGGACAGAAAAACCCCCGGAGGGGTTGGATGATCAGCCCTCGGCTGTTATTAGGACGTGGTGGAGGACATGGCTGGATTTACAGGAGCCAGGCGCCTGAGATGGTCGCCGTCACGCCAGCGTCACGATGGCTCCCGCCGTCCCGCCAGCGCTCAAGATGGCTGCCGCCGTCACGCCAGCGCCCAAGATGGCTGTTGTGGTCACGCCAGCGCTCAAGATGGCTGCCGTCGCCACGCCAGCGCCCAAGATGGCTGCCGCCGTCACGCCAGCGTCCCCGATGGTCCCCGTTGTCCCGACAGCGCCCAAGATGGCTGTTGCCGTCGTCCCGCCAGCGCCCAAGATGGCTGCCGCCGTCTCGCCAGCGTCCACGATGGCTCCCGCCGTCACGCCAGCGCTCAAGATGGCTGTTGCCGTCACGCCAGCGCTCAAGATGGCTGTTGCCGTCACGCCGGCGCTCAAGATGGCTGCCGCATCGCCGCCCACAATGGCTGCCGCATCGCCGCCCACAATGGCTGCCGCACGCGCGCCCACAATGGCTGCCGCATCGCCGCCCACAATGGCTGCCGCATCGCCGCCCACAATGGCTGCCGCATCGCCGCCAATGGCTGCCGCATCGCCGCCCACAATGGCTGCCGCACGCCGCCCACAATGGCTGCCGCACGCCGCCCACAATGGCTGCCGCATGACGCCGCCCACAATGGCTGCCGCATCGCCGCCCACAATGGCTGCCGCATCGCCGCCCACAATGGCCGCCGCATCGCGCTCACGATGGCCGCCGCCACGCGGCCGCAATGGCCGCTCACGATGGCCGCCGCCACGCGACGCTCACGATGGCCGCCGCCACGCACGACGCTCACGATGGCCGCCGCCACGACGCTCACGATGGCCGCCGCCACGCTCACGCTCACGATGGCCGCCGCCATTTACCACGCTCACGATGGCCGCCGCCACGACGACGCGCTCACGATGGCCGCCGCCACGACGGCGCTCACGATGGCCGCCGCCACGACGGGCGCTCACGATGGCGCCGCCCGCATTACGCTCACGATGGCCGCCGCCACGCCTACGCTCACGATGGCCGCCGCCCGCCTCGCTCACGATGGCCGCCGCCACGACTACGCTCACGATGGCCGCCGCGCGATTACGCTCACGATGGCCGCCGCCGCGACCGCTCCCACGAGGGCCGCCGCCACGAACTCGCTCACGATGGCCGCCGCCACGCCACGATGGCCGCCGCCACACCGCCCCTGTCTGACGCAAAAAAAAAAAAAAAAAAAAAAAAAAACACTGGACTAACTATCCCGGGCCACCGCCAAGTCTGTAAATTATTAAGTGGACATTGATTTTTGACTTAATGTGAGCTCTGTTGTATCAAGGTTGATGGATGGTGTTTTCCACCACAGAAGTGGTGCCAGTGTTCCTGTTGTGTCACCATTCGTACTTTTCATGTTCAATCTTCTGTCCCCATACCGTTTTGGTCAGGCTATCTGGAATCCAGCCTTTTGGTGGGGGATACTGTCACGAGTGGTGAGGGGGCGTGGTATTTTGGTGTGTCACTTCGGGTTTTTGGTTATGGGTAACAGCTGTGTCTGATTCTGTCATTAGTGTGGGCTATAAGGGTGGTCGAATAGTAATCACTGGTGCTTGGCATTGTTTCACGGTACATGGTTTAGTCGAGGTGTGTTTGTCCTAATAGATTGCTGTGGGTTCGATTATACTGTTGTAAGACGCGATATGTGCACTCTTGTTTTCGTTTAGAACCAAAATAACTATATGACAACCAGAATAACTATATGAGAACCAGGGTAATTATATGAGAACCAGGATAACTATATGAGAACCAAAATAACTATATGACAACCAGAATAACTATATGAGAACCAGAATAACTATATGAGAACCAGAATAACTATATGACAACCAGAATAACTATATGAGTACCAGGATAACTATATGAGAACCAGAATAACTATATGAGAACCAAAATAACTATATGACAACCAGAATAACTATATGAGAACCAGGATAATTATATGGGAACCAGAATAACTATATGAGAACCAGAATAACTATATGAGAACCAGAATAACTATGAGAACCAGGATAACTATATGAGAACCAGGGTAATTATATGAGAACCAGGATAACTATATGAGAACCAAAAAAACTATATGACAACCAGAATAACTATATGAGAACCAGAATAACTATATGAGAACCAGGATAATTATATGGGAACCAGAATAACTATATGAGAACCAGGATATATGAGAACCAGGATAATTATATGAGAACCAGAATAACTATATGAGAACCAGGATAACTATATGAGAACCAGAATAACTATATGAGAACCAGGATATTTAAATGAGAACCAGGATAACTATATGAGAACCAGGGTAATTATATGAGAACCAGGGTAATTATATGAGAACCAGGATAACTATATGAGAACCAGGGTAATTATATGAGAACCAGGATAATTATATGAGAACCAGGGTAACTATATGAGAACCAGGGTAATTATATGAGAACCAGGGTAACTATATGAGAACCAGGGTAATTATATGAGAACCAGGGTAACTATATGAGAACCAGGGTAATTATATGAGAACCAGAATAACTATATGAGAACCAGGGTAACTACAGATAACACTCCAGAAGCTAAACTGTGGTTGTATTTAACAGAGTCAGGTTTCCCTACTAATGATTTTTCTAAGTTCTTAAAGGTTTATGGGAGCCCAACTCTGATCTGTGTGTTCTGTTTCTTTAAAACAGGGTAGACATGACTAAGACAGTGAATCAGGCTGAGAGAGAAAGAAGACCATCAATGATAATGTTCTTTTCTTCACTGTGACAGAAGATCAAACTCCATTACTGCCTGATGATCTCTGTTTTCCGGAACTTTCCAAACCTTTTCCGATGACTTCCTTCAGATTTAAACATTATTAAAATCTGATTATACATTACAGACTATTAGGTAGAATATAATGAACAGGTCTGACACAACAAATCATTTGGACCCATTGAAAGCCTTTCATCCTAGCCACTTGGCGGCTGAATCTCGCTCCTTCTTCAGCGTGGCACACTGGCACTTGGACAAATTGCTCCAGGGTCACTGGCATTGGCTGTTTATAGTGGATAACAGGGACTGTTGAATGGAATAAAGAAGAGAGATCTTATCTCTAAGCCATTAGACTGAGCTTAGTAGCAGATTGTGGTGTTGTGGAGGAAGATACCAACCAATACAATACAATATTTATATAAACAATACAGTTATACAGCTATGCAGCCAGCAGCTAAATCCCTATACATTTAGTTCACTAGGAATAAGCATTGAGCTGGCATCGACAGGGATGTAGGTTTGAATCCTACAAGGACCAGTAATATGTTCACTGGTTAGTCTGGATAGTGTGCTAAATGAACGGACTGTTATTCAGCTGTACAGTCAGGGTTTGGTTAGTTACGGTATACTGGATGATAACAGAGCACTTAGAACAGTAGCAGACCGTCCATCTGACTGCCAATATGCACAGATTACTTTGTAGTTAGATTAATGCATTCAACTAAGATTTCAAATAGGAGGAATCCAAACGTGATTTTCTCCTCAATTTAATCAGTTCAAACGACATTCTAATTATATTGTCGCACGAATAAACTCCAGTCGTTCAAATGTGCCGTTCAGTTCATAGATATAAAGGATGGACAGGTGTAGAATCAAGACAGGCCATGGAACAGCTTATGGAACGGAAGCGGAGCTTTGTCCAAGTTCATCTCTAAGCCAATATGAACCTGCTGTGTTGACTTCGTAGCAGGTCTGGGATTAATGCTTTCAGCTCGGTGCTCCAGAAAGAAAGACAAAACAGTGGGTAAGAAATGAGCTAGCAGCCATTAGTTAAATCATTCATGAGGACAGACCAGCATACTTAGAGCTGAAGTAGTACAGAAGTGCCACACCCACACACACACACACACACACACACACACACACACGCATACACACACACACACACACACACACACACACACACATATGTATATACACACATTTGGATTTTCCACAGAGTCTGTTCATTGGGATGTTGTTTTTCCTGAAAAGCTTAAAATATGCTTTATTTAAAAAAATGTGCTTTACGCAATTAGAGATGAACAGTGGATTGTTGTCAAGATGATATTACTAGAACTGCTGTTTGTGGCGTTTGGGTGCCCTTTGACCTCTGACCTCTGAAATGGCCCCCTTTTCTCTTTAGTTCACTCTGTTAGAACAGAGCCCACAGGCGATAGAGGAGTGCAGTATAATGAAACAGGATACCGATGTGAACATATGATACATAATGTATGTTAGATTGGAGACTCTCTCCTCCTAAGCCTTTATACTCTGGTGGCACAACAGGGAGAAAGAAAAGGAGAGGAAGGAAAGAAAAAAGAAGTGAAAAGAAGAGTTATTGATTTCTAGACTCCTCCATTCATCACCCTGTCCCTGTGCAACCAGCCGTCTCCCCACCTCCACACCTCCCCATCTCCCCACCTCCCCATCTCCTCACCTCCCCATCTCCTCACCTCTCCATCTCCCCATCTCCCCACCTCCCCACCTCCCCATCTCCCCACCTCCACACCTCCCCATCTCCCCATCTCCTCACCTCCCCATCTCCTCACCTCCTCACCTCCCCATCTCCCCACCTCCACATCTCCCCACTTCCTCACCTCCCCACCTCCCCACCTCCACATCTCCCCACTTCCTCACCTCCCCACCTCCCCACCTCCCCATCTCCTCACCACCCCACCTCCCCACCTCCCCATCTCCCCACCTCCCCACCTCCACATCTCCCCACCTCCTCACCTCCCCATCTCCCCACCTCCACATCTCCCCACTTCCTCACCTCCCCATCTCCTCACCACCCCACCTCCCCGTCTCCACATCTCCCCACCTCCCCACCTCCTCACCTCCCCACCTCCCCATCTCCTCACCACCCCACCTCCCCACCTCCACATCTCCCCACCTCCTCACCTCCCCACCTCCCCATCTCCTCACCACCCCATCTCCCCACCTCCACACCTCCACACCTCCCCATCTCCCCACCTCCCCATCTCCTCACCTCCCCATCTCCTCACCTCCCCATCCCCACCACACCTCCCACACCTCCCCATCTCCTCACCTCCACACCTCCACACCTCCCCATCTCCTCACCTCCACATCTCCTCACCACCCCCATCTTCTCACCTCCACATCTCTCCACCTCACCTCCACACCTCCTCACCCTCCCCACCTCCCCATCTCCTCACCTCCACACCTCCACACCTCCCCATCTCCCCACCTCCCCATCTCCTCACCTCCACATCTCCTCACCTCCACATCTCCCCACCTCCCCATCTCCTCACCTCCACACCTCCCCATCTCCTCACCTCCCCATCTCCCCATCTCCTCACCTCCACACCTCCCCATCTCCCCATCTCCTCACCTCCACATCTCCTCACCTCCCCTTCTCCCCTTATTCCCGTCTACCCTTTCTCACCCATCTGTGCCCGCTTCCTCCTCCAGGGAACCCCTGCCATATTCTCTATTTGTCCTTTCTTTTGCTCAACTCTCTCCCTCTTCCTCTATCTACAATATAGGTATCTCTGTCTCCTCTTCTGACCTTTCCTCTATCTACAATATATGTCTCTCTGCCTCCTCTTCTGTCCTTTCTTCTATCTACAATATATTTCTCTTTGTCCCTCATACGCAGCTTGACAGCCACTCAGCTCAGCCTTTATACGTTTGAGTAACAAGCCTTCTCTTATACACACACATATACACACGTTCATGCACAGATGTACAGATAAATGCATGCCCTCACACACACCCACGCACATGCATACACACAGTCACCATACACACGCACACACACGCGCGTGTCACAATGCTGTCAGCTATGAGAAATCTCAAGCTCTCCTTCATTATTGGCACGTTGCGTTTGTCCGGAAACATGACACATGACAGTCAGAGCTCCAACAGCTCGTTGCTTACTGCTCTGTTTCATTAACACATTCTAATTGTTAAGGTTGGTTAATTTAATATCATAGAACATAAATGGATTCCAGTCATGTAGCTGTATAATGTGCAGTCATTTAGAGAGTCTTGTTATGACATCTGCACATATGGCCCTCTCTGGAGACGCCTGGGTTTAACACTGACCTTCAGTTCTCCCCGGTCGGTGTGGAAGAATGAAGCTCTCGCTTGAAACATGTGTTGTCTGTTCCATTATTAAAGGACGTGACTATGGCACCCAGCTACAGTAGGTGGTGATTGCCTGGCCTGTCGTGTTGTAGCTTGCTTGTTCATGCTAACTTACATGAGTCCTGCTAGTGGGGGGTCTAAATAATTTAATAGATTGCCTTTATTGCAACTCTTCCTCACTTCCATTTCGATTGAAAGGATTTAGACTTTCCTCACATTTTAATGACCTCCTCCAGCAAGCAATAAACGTAATTGAAATTTAAACTGCAGTATTGATTTTAAAAAGCATTTTGTATGTTATTAATGCATTTAAGCACTAAGGGTCTGTGGACATGATGTGATGTAAAGGAATACTCATAACAAGGCAATGTGATGTAAAGGAATACTCATAACAAGGCAATGTGATGTAAAGGAATACTCATAACAAGGCAATGTGATGTAAAGGTATACTCATAACAAGGCAATGTGATGTAAAGGAATACTCATAACAAGGCAATGTGATGTAAAGGAATACTCATAACAAGGCAATGTGATGTAAAGGAATACTCATAACAAGGCAATGTGATGTAAAGGAATACTCATAACAAGGCAATGTGATGTAAAGGAATACTCATAACAAGGCAATGTGATGTAAAGGAATACTCATAACAAGGCAATGTGATGTAAAGGAATACTCATAACAAGGCAATGTGATGTAAAGGAATACTCATAACAAGGCAATGTGATGTAAAGGAATACTCATAACAAGGCAATGTGATGTAAAGGAATACTCATAACAAGGCAATGTGATGTAAAGGAATACTCATAACAAGGCAATGTGATGTAAAGGAATACTCATAACAAGGCAATGTGATGTAAAGGAATACTCATAACAAGGCAATGTGATGTAAAGGAATACTCATAACAAGGTGATGTAAAGGAATACTCATAACAATGTGATGTAAAGGAATACTCATAACGATGTGATGTAAAGGAATACTCATAACAAGGCCTTTAAATGTGGAGTTAGAAATAAGGATGGCTACGGTAATGTGACTTAGTATTTCATGTTTAGAGTAATCATTTAATCTTAGTACTAAACAGATTATTTTATTGCACATTTATATTTAAATTTGTCTTGACGAATCTAGGTGTATTTCAGTTTCTGCTACATATTTATATGAAACATTACAACATTTGCCTAACTATTTTTTTCTGCCTTTGCACGTTTTGTCTTTTGTGTTGGAAATAAAGATCAGTACCTTTTCATTCATTCATTATTAAACAGTTTCCATTCGGATACATGCAACATTGTCTCCGTGAGTACTACAGTGTGTTGTGCAAAGATCTCTGCCCCAAATATTACTCTAATAACTATATAGTGGATATTATTTGATTACAACTATTTAGACCAGCTTTGGTAATTTCTGTCTCCGGAAAGCTAACAACACAGACTGCTGGGAAGATGTGACACAGTCGTATAAATCAAATGTTTCCTATGAGATCTGTCAGGATGTTGGGAGTCTAATTTACAGTCATCTTCAACTGTTCAAGGATACAGTGTCAAACAATCACCTGGAAACAGATTGAGAACATGAAGGTCATGGAGAAAAACAGCCAGTCAGGATCTTCAGGGCGTAGTAGCCTTCAACGTGTTAATTCACATAACTGACCCTGGAAACATTTAATGGAAACGCTAAGTATGTAATATAAAGGGCAGAGGACAATGAATTGAGTTGCCTTGATATTACAGGCACTGTACAAACCGTGCAGCTGAAAGGGTGGGAACCCAGTGTGCAATTATAGATTATATTAGTGCTAACCTTTAAATCGTTATTTAATCAGTCTTATTTATCTGACATAACAACAGAAAAGTCTATATGTCGGTTTAGAGGAAATCAGGTGGTAGAAAAACATAATTTCTAAATAATTTGTGCAGATGTAAACAATGCAAGTAAAGCCAACTCCAGGTATAAACTGAGAAACCTGGTTAGTTTGGTGATGCCAGAGGTTAGTTTGGTGATGCCAGAGGTTAGTTTGGTGATG
>CM055755.1:1169929-1244929 GCA_029465975.1 Dallia pectoralis | reverse complement strand
CAGTGGTCCTGGTTAGTAGTGGTGAGTACCTACTGACAGTGGTCCTGGTTAGTAGTGGTGAGTACCTACTGACAGTGGTCCCGGTCAGTAGTGGTGAGTACCTACAGACAGTGGTCCTGGTTAGTAGTGGTGAGTACCTACTGACAGTGGTCCTGGTTAGTAGTGGTGAGTACCTACTGACAGTGGTCCTGGTTAGTAGTGGTGAGTACCTACTGACAGTGGTCCTGGTTAGTAGTGGTGAGTACCTACTGACAGTGGTCCTGGTTAGTAGTGGTGAGTACCTACTGACAGTGGTCCTGGTTAGTAGTGGTGAGTACCTACTGACAGTGGTCCTGGTTAGTAGTGGTGAGTACCTACTGACAGTGGTCCTGGTTAGTAGTGGTGAGTACCTACTGACAGTGGTCCTGGTCAGTAGTGGTGAGTACCTACTGACAGTGGTCCTGGTCAGCAGTGGTGAGTACCAACTGACAGTGGTCCTGGTCAGTAGTGGTGAGTACCTACGGACTGTGGTCCTGGTCAGCAGTGGTGAGTACCTACTGACAGTGGTCCTGGTTAGTAGTGGTGAGTACCTACTGACAGTGGTCCTGGTAAGCAGTGGTGAGTACCTACTGACTGGATCTGACTTGTGAGGGGACTGGATCTGACTTGTGAGGGGACTGGATCAGACTTGTGAGGGGACTGGATCAGACTTGTGAGGGGACTGGATCAGACTTGTGAGGGGACTGGATCTGACTTGTGAGGGGACTGGATCAGACTTGTGAGGGAACTGGATCAGACTTGTGAGGGGACTGGATCTGACTTGTGAGGGGACTGGATCAGACTTGTGAGGGGACTGGATCAGACTTGTGAGGGGACTGGATCAGACTTGTGAGGGGACTGGATCTGACTTGTGAGGGGACTGGATCAGACTTGTGAGGGAACTGGATCAGACTTGTGAGGGGACTGGATCTTACTTGTGAGGGGACTGGATCTGACTTGTGAGGGGACTGGATGCGTATCAGATCTGTAAAGGTTCAGCAGCATGGTGGGCTCCAGGTGATGTGGAGTCAGGCATGTCTCCCAACTCTGCTGTGTGCTAGGCAGCCATGCATTACTGTGTGTGTGTGTGTGTGTGTGTGTGTGTGGTGACTCTCCAACTCTCTCTGTCTCGCTACAGGCATGACCTTCCCTCGCTCGCTGCTTAACCTAATCAATTATGGTTCAGAACAGAAGCCAAGAGGAACAGGACAGACGAAGGCGAGGTTGTCAGAGCTCCAGGAGCCGGTGAATAATTCTGTTTGAGCCCCTTAAAGAACGGATTCCACAGGAGGGAGCCGGAGGAGAGGGGGAGAGGAGAAGGAGAAATGGAGAAAGAGCAGGGAGAAAAGAGGAGGAAAAGAAGACGAGAGGAGTGAGAAGAGAAAAGAGAGGCTTGGCAGCTTGTTGAGAACGAAAGAGACAAAACAGGAAGAAGGGGACAAGAGAAGAAAAAACAAAAGGCAGAGCAGTAAGGGAGAGGTTTGGTGGCGCTGGGAAAACCAGATATGGAACTGCATGTCAATGCTGCCAGAGAGCTTTGTTTGCTCTATAATAACCCTCATGACGCCCGGACAAATAGAGCCTGTGTAAGGATCAGGTCATTATTACAGACACAGTCTTACAATGATGGACCTCTCCTCCTGAGCTTCTATCATTCACTTCACCTGCATCAAACATCTGTCAGTTATTGTTGGAAACTGCCAACCTCTGGTGCCAGCTGTCAATCACAAGATGACAGCTCAACAAAAGCACATCTATATTCTCAGCAGAGTCTTAGTCGTGGAACGATATAGGTTTGCTATGGTATAGCTTCGTATGTGTTTGAAGATTGAAAAATCTGTTTAATGTCAGAGCGTGTCTTACTGCCTCCTCAGATGTTAGTGATTTGCTCCGTGAGGTTACGCCCTCAAGCCGTTTGGTTCTAGTCACAAAAGTGTGTCTCGCAAGGAACGTGTCCCCTCATGAGAACCACCCAAAATTATGTTCCACCATTTTGTCAAAGCCACTTGAAACGCTACATCTCTGGCATTTAATGGCCAATCTGCAAAAAACGTATCTGCCTCATCTCTAGTAATTCTGCGCTCGATGCAATGCTACCTAAAATAGGCACGTGCTGATCAATAAACGTTTACCTGGGTGTGTTCCGGCATGGATCATATTAGTCAAAGATAATTAAATAGTTGGGTTCCCGACCGGCGCAGTGGTAAAGTCACTGTCTCAGCAGCATGAGTAAGTTTGTAACGTGCCTAACCTGAGTGAGTTCAGAGCACCTGACTCTTCTGTACAGTGTATTCACCAGTCTGTCTCCCCAGCCCCCAGTGTATTCACCAGTCTGTCTCCCCAGTCCCCAGTGTATTCACCAGTCTGTCTCCCCAGCCCCCAGTGTATTCACCAGTCTGTCTCCCCAGCCCCCAGTGTATTCACCAGTCTGTCTCCCCAGCCCCCAGTGTATTCACCAGTCTGTCTCCCCAGCCCCCAGTGTATTCACCAGTCTGTCTCCCCAGCCCCCAGTGTATTCACCAGTCTGTCTCCCCAGCCCCCAGTGTATTCACCAGTCTGTCTCCCCAGTGATGCAGAATATGTTATATGTCAGAGGATCACTGTGAAGTGCTAGGAACGCCTCAGTGTCTTCAGTAATTACTTCTATTGACAGTGTTTTAAAGGTCCATTTCTGTCCGGTCCGCTAACGAAGTATAGATGTTGGTAATTGGCCTCTTCTTGTTGATATGATACTGATAAAAAGTGATGTCGACCATAAACGTTAGCGGAACAATGTCTGCTCAAGTTCAGAGAAGATACTTTAAGTCATTTTAATCAATGCAGGCTGACATCCACCAAAGAGAAATGAGGGAACTTACTGCTTCTGAAGGAACAGTATTCAACCTCATAATCAAAGGAAAACAAGTCTGTCCTGGGCTATGAATACTGGGCTATGGGTTGTGATGAATACTGGGCTATGGGCTATGTGCTATGGGCTATGGGTTGTGATGAATAGTCCATGACACTGTAGAGAAGGCATCACAAATGAGACTCTTTCTCCGAACGTTTATTGTCCTTTAGCCTTCCGGATAATATCAGGTTCAACACAAGGTTGTAAAAGGTATTTTATAATGTGGACATTGTATAGCCAAAGGGTTTAGGTGTTCACACAGATAGCAGGTGTGCAGAATAGTATAGTACCAATGACTGTGTCCCTAATGGCTATATAACGGCTATATAGTCAACACATGAAAACCCTGATTCTCTGTACTATACAGGGAATATAATACCATATAGGCCCTGGTCAGTAGTGTACTATACAGGGAATATAATACCATATAGGCCCTGGTCAGTAGTGTACTATACAGGGAATATAATACCATATAGGCCCTGGTCAGTAGTGTACTATACAGGGAATATAATACCATATAGGCCCTGGTCAGTAGTGTACTATACAGGGAATATAATACCATATAGGCCCTGGTCAGTAGTGTACTATATTGGGAATATAATACCATATAGGCCCTGGTCAGTAGTGTACTATACAGGGAATATAATACCATATAGGCCCTGGTCAGTAGTGTACTATACAGGGAATATAATACCATATAGGCCCTGGTCAGTAGTGTACTATATTGGGAATATAATACCATACAGGCCCTGGTCAGTAGTGTACTATACAGGGAATATAATACCATATAGGCCCCGGTCAGTAGTGTACTATATAGGGAATATAATACCATATAGGTCCTGGTCAGTAGTGTACTATACAGGGAATATAATACCATATAGGTCCTGGTCAGTAGTGTACTATACAGGGAATATAATACCATATAGGTCCTGGTCAGTAGTGTACTATATAGGGAATATAATACCATATAGGCCCTGGTCAGTAGTGTACTATATAGGGAATATAATACCATATAGGTCCTGGTCAGTAGTGTACTATATTGGGAATATAATACCATATAGGCCCTGGTCAGTAGTGTACTATATAGGGAATAGGGCACATATGTAATTCTCTCATTTTGTCTTGGCATGCTTCTTGTCTCTCTGTGTAACTTTCAGCCGCCTCCTCATGTCCAGACGAAGACAGTAACACATTTGCATTTAGACGCGTTCCTTTGCAG
The DNA here is from genome assembly GCA_029465975.1 of Dallia pectoralis. NCBI lineage: Eukaryota > Metazoa > Chordata > Actinopteri > Esociformes > Umbridae > Dallia > Dallia pectoralis. Next base: position 1,240,802 of record CM055755.1, on the reverse strand, counting down.
TTCCTGCAGAATCTCCTTAACAACAGACTCCAAGAAAAGTGTTAAATGAAGACAATCGCTTATTGAAGTGTCTCTTACGAAATAGATACCTCAAAGCACTTGACAGAGGGAGAGAAATGCTGCACTTTGTTGTGTTGCGCACAAACACACACACGCGCACACAAACACACACACAAGCACGTACACACACACACACACACTCAAAGCGGTGAGAGTGCACATTGTTTGAAAGGTATCGTCGTTTACGGGTTCAGGAGCTACACTTTTAATCACTGTCCCAAAACACTGATAATGAAGTTGTATTGGGTTGTTAGGATTAGCTGGGCTGGCTAATTCAAAGTGTTCACAGACAGGGAATTTCAAATGTTTCCACATTGATTAATCTTTCCTCATCCAAGCCTAATGAGTCCACGCGTGTAAAACTGGCACCAGATTTCACTCTGGAGTCTTGGATAGAAGTCAGCCACCACATCTAATAATGATCGATGACAGCGCCGTGGCCTCCGTGTTTCCCACGTAAAGTGAAAGCAATCCTGTTACGTTCATCTGCACTTCTCCAACAGCAGCACATCCAGGAGCGTCTCTAAAGCGCCTCACGAGTTTGTGGAAATGACAAAGATGGATATTTCTGTGGATCGGTTCGGACCTGAATAATCACCGGGGTCCCTCACAGTGTGTCGGATCTGCAAGGCCAGAGTTCTGGGCTCCGTTCCTGTTGGTGTAAAAATGTATTCACTCTGTATTGTAAATCAATCGAGGTTAGAGAGTCGGCTATAATGTAAGTGTATCATTGGCAGAAGTTCCTTGGTGCTTGTTAAGACCACGCCAACAGGATGTGGTCTAGAACGATCCAACTTCACACACAAATAATGGCTATTAGAGTGTTCATGAATATATGACGCGTGTCCTAGCTGCTTATTTCTATACCACAGAACAGATGCTTTTCACTAGGAGGGCAAAAGATTTTGCAAATTTTAATCAATTTCCAGGTTTTCAAATTTTGGACCTCTAGTTTCTGAGCATTATAAAGAATCAAGGTTTCTGAAACTATTGTGTTAATTATAACCTAAGAAATACTAACTTGTAAACTATTTTCACAATTCCTAGTCCACCAGGGACATCTTATGGGCTAGGAGGGTGTTTGAGCATGTTGGTTTCATTTCAGTTACAGCTGTTTAACATTTAGATTTAATTAAAGTGTCACGGCTGTTGGGGAGTTGGTGATAATGTGTGTATAAATGTCACTGGATCTGATATGCACATTTGTTGGTTATTATTTCCAGTTCACGTTTATGTTAGAGGTGAGTGTTTGTATTTAAAGAGTGCTGCTGTGGTTGGAATGGTTTTTACAAGTCGCTGTATATGCACAGTATTATTTCAACCAGTTTTTTTCTGTCGTTGTGTGTTTGATTTGTCTTCTATAAATAAACCGTTTTCAAAGGAATTACATGGCTCTGCAAATGGCTTTCCTGCACTACACCTACGGCATTCTTGACATTTATAACTAACTTCTCACGGACATAAAATGTTTCCGCGAGTTGGCATTGAAACAATGAGAAGCATATGATAACCAGTAGTGGTTCCTGTAATTTGGACAAATCAAATAATAGCAGGAATATTTAAAATGTTCAAAAGGGCCGAGGAAATTAGCCTTCAAAAACATCAAGAGAGAGTTGGAGCTCTAAGTTTGGGTTAGAATCTCTTATTATAGGTACATCTAATGCGTACTGAAGTTAAACTAATCAAGCATTTTATTAGGCAAGCCTCAGTTCTGTGGAAACTCAGATTAAAATAGTGTTTTTTTTTTGTTCACGGAGCAGGTAAAAATCACCAAGAAGTCAACCAGCTGAAATCTGGGACGAACATTTCTGGCAATAAAATATATAATAAAATCACACTGCGTGTCTGAGATAGTCCATGAACAGCAGGTCTAGTGTTGAATCTTATCCGTGCATTCGGAGGAAATATGAAATAAATTGGCTCATTTGCATATCATATCTTCTGTTTCAAACACACGACACACAGTTGCCAGAGCTTAATGTTTTAAAAGGGCTGTTGGTATTTCACACATCTGTCTGAGCGTAGTGTGTGTGTGTGTGTGTGTGTGTGTGTGTGTGTGTGTGTGTGTGTGTGTGACTGTGTGTGTGTGTGTGTGTCTAGGGTGTATCATGTGTGTAGGGTGTGTGTGTGTGTGTGTGTGTGACTGTGTGTGTGTGTGTGTGTCTAGGGTGTCTCATGTGTGTAGGGTGTGTTGTGTGTGTGTGTGTCGCGTGTGTGTGTCCATCTCGTATGCTGTGTATGCAGAATGCATCAGAGCACGTCTGGAACAGCAACCAGCGCCGAGACATCAATCAGAGTCACCTCCTAATTACTTATTCATTAGGTTTTTTAAAACACACATCTTGTTGATGAGTGCAGAGGAATGGGTCACGTCTGAGTCCCAAATGACCCCTTCTTTATCATATTGGGGGTGATTTGGGAGCCTGGTCATGTTTGTGGTCCGTGGTTCAGGGGTGGTGCTGACCAGCTGTTTGTTCAATTAGATCCACTATTAATTAGTTTGAGGTAAATTGGAACAAATCCCAAATGTGTGATCACTTCCCAGATACCCCCTACCTCCCAGATACCCCCTACCTCCCAGATACCCCTACCTCCCAGATACCTCCCAGATACCCCCTACCTCCCAGATACCCCCTACATCCCAGATACCACCTACCTCCCAGATACCCCCTACCTCCCAGATACCACCTGCCTCCCAGATACCCCCTACCTCCCAGATACCCCCTACCTCCCAAATACCACCTACCTCCCAGATACCCCCTACCTCCCAGATACCCCCTACCTCCCAGATACCCCCTACCTCCCAGATACCCCCTACCTCCCAGATACCCCCTACCTCCCAGATACCACCTACCTCCCAGATACCCCCTACCTCCCAGATACCCCCTACCTCCCAGATACCACCTACCTCCCAGATACCACCTACCTCCCAGATACCCCCTACCTCCCAGATACCCCCTACCTCCCAGATACCCCCTACCTCCCAGATACCACCTACCTCCCAGATACCCCCTACCTCCCAAATACCACCTACCTCCCAGATACCCCCTACCTCCCAGATACCCCCTACCTCCCAGATACCCCCTACCTCCCAGTTACCCCCTACCTCCCAGATACCCCCTAGTGAACTGCACTTAGAACCCCAGAGCTGTGGGAAGAAAACTAGTTTATGTTTCTCATCCTCACAGGTCAAGAGGGTTTTTCTACATAGGCAATAGTGTTCAATTTGGAACTTACAGAATGACAGAAAACAATTGTCTACTGCCTTCTTTCCCTTCAGCTCTCAGATTTCAAAAACACTTTTGAGTATTTCTTGAGCGATCTATTCAGCAGACCCAGTGAAACAAGTAAAAGAGAGAATGGAGAGAAATTACTTTTTCTTATTTAATTTTCTCTGCTGCTTATTTCTCACACATCCGGCTTGTCTTGGGACCATGGATCAGCTGGTCTGACACCAACTGGTTTAAACCCTGGCTGTGGTCAAAAGTAGTGCTCTAAATAGGGAAGCAGTGCCCTAAATAGGGGACTAGTGCTCTAGATAGCGGAGCAGCTGCGGTTTGGGACACTTCCTGGTGTTGTGCGAGTCACAGGTGTTGTGTGATAAGAATCTCTCATTACGCCGGCTCCTGGATGAGACCTGACACACAGATAATCCAATAGGAATCAATCAGGGCTGCAGTTACAGATGTAATAGCTGGATAAATATGTTTCGGAAGGGCTGTCCCTATTACTAGGAGGTGAGGTAGGGGTGGGGCGGGGGGCGGTGGGGCGGTTGAGTGGTGGGGCGGTGGAGGCCCCCTGGAGAGGAGCCGGAGGCTGATGGAGGCTGAGAGGGTGAGGTGTCACTACTGACTGAACAGGTAATGAATTACACTTTGACTAATGGGATTAGCAACCTGGGAAATGGACCCCCCACTGAGCAAAGGATGTTGAGAAGACATTGAATAGATATAAAAAACATGCCTTTTATATTACTTTGCTTATAGGAAAAGGACTGGCGACGGGTCTGGAAGTGGCGAGACTTAATAACTGGCTCTGTCCAAACCCAGCATGTTCCTCCTGCTAAATACCAGAGCCTCCAGGACAGAGCTGCAGGTGATAGGCAAGTGAAGCACGTTCACACCACAGTATTAGGAGCAAATCCACAAAGAAATACTGGCTGGTGAATTAGTAATTGCATATCTAAGTAGGCCTGTTTGTGATCCTTACCCAGCCTCCATTAACATACTTAACTCTCAGAGCAGTGAGCCTGAGATCGCCTCTACAAGATGAAATTATGTGATTGATACCAAATCCGACCAATCCAATTACAGCCATTAACCTTCATGTCCGCACCGTCTCTTGTTATTGGAGAACCAGCTGATTTGTTACGACATGTTATTAATGGCTTGTCTCTGGTGACAGACAGACAGTCATTACAGGGGGATGTGATTACGCTGTGGTGATTAGCCATGTTATTTTCAATCACCGCCAAATTAGATCACAGACAGTAGCTGCTATTATGTTACCTCAGTGCCACAGACAGTTACCTCAGTACCACAGACAGTTACCTCAGTACCACAGACAGTTACCTCAGTGCCACAGACAGTTACCTCAGTACCACAGACAGTTACCTCAGTACCACAGACAGTTACCTCAGTAACACAGACAGTTACCTCAGTACCACAGACAGTTACCTCAGTAACACAGACAGTTACCTCAGTACCACAGACAGTTACCTCAGTCGCACAGACATCCAGATGGATTTATTCACCAAATGGATTTATTTTGCTGCAACTGCATGGAAATTATTTGTATAAAATATATTTGATTGTGTGTGTGTGTGTGTGTGTGTGTGTGTGTGTGTGTGTGTGTGTGTGTGGCTGATAGGGTTGGTGAATGTAAGGGAACATGGGTCAGAACAACATACACTGGTGCTAAATGGACCGGCACCAGGGAATCATTTGCATCTGTGGTTCTGTCTCAAATGGCACCATATTCCCTGTACAGGAAACTACTTTGGTCCAGACGGATAGGGTACTATTTAGGACACACCTGGTGGGCTTTATCGTTCTGAGGAGGAATACAAGCTGAATCCAGATCACTGTAAACTACACACACACACACACACACACACACACACACACACACACACACACACACACACACACACACACACACACACACACACACACACACACACACACACACACACACACACACACACACACACACACACACACACACACACATATAATGTAATAAAATGTAATATAATGTAATATAATATAATATAATGTAATATAATGTAATGTAATATAATATAATGTAATATAATGTAATGTAATGTAATGTAATATAATATAATGTAATGTAATATAATATAATGTAATATAATGTAATATAATGTAATGTAATATAATGTAATGTAATATAATGTAATATAATGTAATGTAATATAATGTAATATAATGTAATATAATGTAATGTAATATAATGTAATATAATGTATTGTAATATAATATAATGTAATATAATGTAATGTAATATAATGTAATGTAATATAATGTAATGTAATATAATGTAATGTAATATAATGTAATGTAATATAATGTAATGTAATATAATATAATGTAATATAATGTAATGTAATATAATGTAATATAATGTAATATAATTGTAATATAATGTAATGTAATATAATGTAATGTAATATAATGTAATATAATGTAATGTAATGTAATGTAATGTAATGTAATATAATGTAATGTAATGTAATATAATGTAATGTAATGTAATATAATGTAATGTAAAATAATGTAATGTAATATAATGTAATGTAATGTAATGTAATGTAATATAATGTAATGTAATATAATGTAATGTAATGTAATATAATGTAATATAATGTAATGTAATATAATGTATATAATGTAATATAATGTAATGTAATGTAATATAATGTAATGTAATATAATGTAATATAATGTAATGTAATATAATGTAATGTAATGTAATGTAATATAATGTAATATAATGTAATATAATATAATGTAATATAATGTAATGTTGTATAATGTTGTAATGTTTATTAACTAATTATTATGTCACACTAAGACACACTTGCAGACCGGCTTCTCCTCAGGTGAGACACACTTGCAGACCAGCTTCTCCTCAGGTGAGACACACTTGCAGACCGGCTTCTCCTCAGGTGAGACACACTTGCAGACCGGCTTCTCCTCAGGTGAGACACACTTGCAGACCGGCTTCTCCCTAGGTGAGACACACTTGCAGACCCTCAGGTGAGACACACTTGCAGACCGGCTTCTCCCTCAGGTGAGACACACTTGCAGACCAGCTTCTCCTCAGGTGAGACACACTTGCAGACCGGCTTCTCCTCAGGTGAGACACACTTGCAGACCGGCTTCTCCTCAGGTGAGCAGAAACACACAACAGCTTGGATCTCAGCTGCTCCAGTAAATGAACAACTATCACTTCTGCTCTGAAATCCGCTATTCATTATACGCTACAAACAGACTCCGACTTTAAACCTCTTCTCAAACTTAATTTAATTATATAATCAGTATGGAAATAACCCTGGCAAACCCTGCCTGTGAAGACAATGATATATTCGAGTTGAGAGATTAAGTACTCCATAACCTGATGAAGTACCACAGGATTTTCAGATCTTCCTCACTGCTTAGGAAATTGGAACAAGACGTGTGCCTGTGTGTGTGTGTGTGCGCGTGTGTGCGCGTGTGTGCGTGTGTATGTGTTTGTGTGTGCGTGTGTATGTGTGTGTGTGTGCGTGCGTGTGTGTGTGTGTGCGTGCGTGTGTTGTAGCGGGTTGTGAAGCGATGTAGCACACAGTGTTCGTCAGAGTGTGTAATGAAGATAAATTAACATCTGTCTCTTTCTAGAAGGGCCTCGGTTAGTTCCGATGGAGAGCTGTATCACCATGTTCCTTCAGAGCCGCTTTCATAGGAGAATATGTTGCCTTCTCAAATCTCACCCTACTCACTATCTAGTGGACTTGCTTTTATTCTATTCAGGTACATGCAGGGAATAGGATGGTGTTTGGGACACAGTGGAGGGCAGGGGGATCATCACATGCCATCTGTAAGCTGCAGATGTCACTGAGACTTAGAGGAATGGACCAGAGTCTCCCCAGAGACCCCAGTGGAGATAAAGAGTGGGACGGACATGTGTCCAACTGGTTAGCCAGTCTGTTACTAAATAAGGCTGATTTTGCAAACCTGATCTCACTGGTGGGGCGGCGAGACGAGCTCTGATGACAGGAGTGCCAAGCCCTTCTGCTATGAGCCTCCAGGAGGTGTGGAACCGTAATAGGAACCGCGGTTCCCACCGCCTCTGTCCCCTTTATGAGAATATCCGGAGTGCGTGTGTTATTAGTGTGTTTTAAATACATCACAGGTGGTCAGTGTGTTATTGGCGTGTTATTGGCGTGTTATTGGTGTGTTATTGGTGTGTTATAAATACATCATACATCACAGGTGGTCAGTGTGTTATTGGCGTGTTATTGGCGTGTTATTGGCGTGTTATTGGTGTGTTATTGGTGTGTTATAAATACATCATACATCACAGGTGGTCAGTGTGTTATTGGCGTGTTATTAGCATGTTATTGGTGTGTTATTGGTGTGTTATAATTACGTCATACATCACAGGTGGTCATTGTGTTCGTGTTTAGAACTTTTGAGGGCCACACAGATTCTGTACAATAATAAACACAGGGGAACTATGGTAACAAAGCCAGAGCACCTGAGCCAGTGAAGAACTTGATAGATCCTATATATAGCTGAAAGCCTACTAGACAATATCACAAACGACCATCCAGGCTACGCTAACACTACTGCATGAGGTGGAAACCCGAATAAATTGGAAATGTTAAAGGTTCCCCAGGCTCACACAGATGTGAAGGAGAACTTAAAATGACGGACTCCCTTCCAAATGACTGCACTCATACTGGTATAGCTGAGATAAGTGCACCGAAGCCCTAGTCACACTGTAATGGATCAAATGCAGGAGAGAAAGAGTGCGGTAGAGAGGGGGAGGGAGGGGGACAGAGAGGGTAAGAGGGAGGGAGGGATGGGGAGAGGTGGGGAGAAAAAGGGAGGGAGCGAGAGAAATGAAGTGAGAGATAGATGGAGAGATGATACAATCGATATAGAGGCAGGAAGAGAGAGAAAACAGAGACATGAGTGACAAGTATGTTTAAAAATCATTACGTCAATCCAAAGCCTGCAGGGTCATTTGATATCCAATATCATCACACTACCTGTTATATAATGTACAATAAGGTTTTTGTAACCAACCGACTGTGTGACAAACAAGAATAAACGGCAGCTAAATGCATGAGATTATAGCACCCCTATTGGATTAAAAAAGAACCACCAGCAATCAAGCTTACAATGCATTATACAGACAAACGTAACATCCCACCATTAAAACAAACAAGATAATTAAACCCCATTTAATAAAGTCTGTGAATCCAACGAATTAGGAACTCATGCTGTGAATGTGTGTGTTTTAATCATCATTTAGGTTATTTCATTTGGAGTAGGCGGGAGTAGTATTTTGATATTAATCATCACATTCAAGTAATTTAGCTAACAATCACTCAGAATGCCTGATACTATAATGTGGATATCTTTTCATTCTGGTCTCTCGTGGGACTCAAACACACAACCCTGCTGGTGCAAGCACCATGCTATTACCTGGAGAGCAATTATTCTAATTATTAACGATGTAAATAAAATGCCTGTTTGTATGCCCATGTAAGTATAACAAACAGATGACAAACCATACAGGTAGACGCAAACCTCATTGGTCTAATACAATTGTTTTTGGGACTATCTAGTATTTATTTTATGGTATAAAAAACAACAAAAAAGAAAACTAGTTTTTAAAGGAGAAAGAAGTGAAAAGCTCGGGAGCTCGTGCTGTCATTAGATTTTGACATACTGTAGATCCCTCACTCTTTCTAATTGACACATGAGAAACCTTACCTTGTCGCACATAATACTCACTCAACTCAACTTAGGAATGAACACTTTAGTAACTGTGTGTGTGTCAGTCCAGCTGTAAGTGAACACTTTAGTAACTGTGTGTGTGTCAGTCCAGCTGTAAGACAATGATCACACGGGGTTTCTCCTTCTCAGTAATATAATATCCATCCGAGATTTCCCTTTGAAGACTGTACAGTGTGATTTGAGTCATGTGAGAAATGCATGTTTGTCTCCAGAGAAATATTCAGAACAGCAGGTTTCCTTGCCAATGTGGCTTGGAGCTGTGGTAAAGTGGGTGATGTGATATAATGTAATACTCTGAAAGGTTGTACTTATGTCACAGAAGAAAAGAAGACCAAAAAATGGACATTGACGTCAACTTGCCGATAGCAAATGAATAAAGCTTTTATCCCGATTGTCGTCCTAAACAGCACCCTAGTCTTCATCTCCAGCTATTCAGAACTCTGTGAGCCCAGTTCCAAAAGCAGGGAATTAGGTTCCTGGCCAAACTAGGGCACTAGGTTTGAATTGGTTCATTAAAGCATGAAGAACACACTGAATAGCATCTATTAGCAGACTGTATGAAAATGCTCTCACAACGGAAAGTCTCTCTGGATGAGAGAATGTGCAGAAATGCAGACCTAGCTCGTTACGCTATTATGAAACCTCTGGTAAATGCATGTGTTATTGACGCTTGCTGAATAAACACATGCAGGCCAGGGGAGTCCAGGGGAAAGTCACATCAAGGCAACGCTTTAAATGATAACCTATTCCCTGAATTACTTAGAACCGGCACCGTACGGGGAACCAAGCAAGAAGTATTCACGACTGAAATGTTTCTACATACAGATTATTCCAGGGCAGAACCCCAGAACAATTTACAAGAGATTAGTGTGAGTGATTATGACTATTCAGATTCCTTCTGACATCACTCTGTTGCAGTAATGGAGAACCTCAAACCATCGGACTGCTATTAATTCCCATTATCTTGCTTGGCCTATGGAACAAGGTGTACAGACAGGCTGCATATTGCTGGGGAAACATACCATAGTCCAGCAGAAGTCCACATGGATGTGCTTCAAATTTTCCTGAATTCCAAAATGCCTGTGGGGGTTTCGCCTTCCTAGAATGGTGATGAACGAGGCAGTTGAATTCAAAAACCAGCACTCTTTCAATTTTCTCTGAGCATCGTTTGGGAAAGGTCTGGCAGTTTCCATTAATATTCTGTTCTGTGAGGTAAAACTGTCTGGCTGACGGAACTGGACAGCACATAAATGTTTCTGATTTAATATTAAATGAAAGCTGAAATGTGCCAGAGTGCTAAAGAACATTGAAGGAAACAATATGACCCATGTAGCTGAGTGACAAAGAGAGGTCAAGTCTAATTTATTGGTAGCACACTCGGCATGGCAGATGGTGAGACCTGGTGAAGCACTATAGCTTCTAGATCCTCAGACTCCATCGTGACTCCATGGCAGATGGTTTAGACCTGGTGAAGCACTATAGCTTCTAGATCTTCAGACTCCATCGTGACTCCATGGCAGATGGTGAGACCTGGTGAAGCACGATAGCTTCTAGATCCTCAGACTCCATCGTGACTCCATGGCAGATGGTGAGACCTGGTGAAGCACTATAGCTTCTAGATCTTCAGACTCCATCGTGACTCCATGGCAGATGGTGAGACCTGGTGAAGCACTATAGCTTCTAGATCCTCAGACTCCATCGTGACTCCATGGCAGATGGTTTAGACCTGGTGAAGCACTATAGCTTCTAGATCTTCAGACTCCATCGTGACTCCATGGCAGATGGTTTAGACCTGGTGAAGCACGATAGCTTCTAGATCCTCAGACTCCATCGTGACTCCATGGCAGATGGTTTAGACCTGGTGAAGCACGATAGCTTCTAGATCCTCAGACTCCATCGTGACTCCATGGCAGATGGTTTAGACCTGGTGAAGCACGATAGCTTCTAGATCCTCAGACTCCATCGTGACTCCATGGCAGATGGTTTAGACCTGGTGAAGCACGATAGCTTCTAGATCCTCAGACTCCATCGTGACTCCATGGCAGATGGTGAGACCTGGTGAAGCACTGGTGAATTGCTGTATAAAAAACAAAATCACACTGGCTCTGCTGAATACAGTACATTACTGTAAAAGACACAATGTCTTGGAAATGTCTGTGTATGGTTAGAACATTACCGTCAGAAATGTGCCATGAAGCACATTTGGAGCTCACATTCAATATATGAAATGCCACACAAAAGCACATTAGCCAAATTTATAGCACAGAAGAGAGAAAACGTTTTCATTTAATTCATATCTTTGTTGTTATTTTTAACCATTTCTTATTGGTAGCAGTGTGGGTTTTAAATCAAATAAAAGACATGCAATATTGAAGGCGCCTCATGCATATTTTTTAATATAAAAAGTCACAACCAGCACATGAAACTGATAAGCAACATGTAGAAGACAGGCACCATGACAATTAGGCAAATTACAAAGTCTGAGAAATATAAAAAAAATCCCTTTCAATTATTCTACATCTACAAGATAAATTTAAAAATAAATAAAGGACAGCAGTAAAAGGGTGTTCATTGGATCCTAAATGTATTTCTATACGTCCGTTTTGTTGCGTTCAACCAATCAGCATTCAGGTTTTGATGCACCTAGTTCATGAATCATTTTGTTTAGTGTTTGGTGGCCGGGGATGTCTGCTTGATAGATTAGACTACGCACTGTGCCATTGTTTTTCTAAAACGCCTGTTTGAGTAAGCGATTAAGAAACTTGGGGATTTTACCAATTTGTCCTCTTGTTTGTGCCACACACCAAAGGTTAGAAAATGGGGAGGAACAATAATATTAGCATATTACATATAGGATGTTCTGTTTTAAATACATCTACGACCAGGAAGTGTTATTTCTGTTAAATATACAATATTAGATTGTCCTTGATGATGTTCACATGTATATCAAGTGTGGTTTATTGCCTAGTGTGTTCCACACTGTCCAAAGTGGCTCAGAACGAGGTTCCTGCGGGTTCTAATGCATCAGGAATCGGGGTCATTATATCATATAAGTGTACTTCCCCCACATCACCTGTATCAATTAGGTTCTGAACGTTTCAGTAGCAATAACAGACAGCCCGTTTCAATTCACTCTGGCCGTGAGACACATGTATATTAGTTTGAAGTCACCAATTCATATTTCCGTTTAATTTGAATGCAGCAGGATTTTAAAACACAACACGCAGCAGTAGGCATTTACCGTCCTTTAACACCTTGCTTTGGGCTACTGGAGCCTGGCTACATGGGATCATGCCTGCAGGGAGCATCACATCCAAGGCTGTCAATCCAGGGGAAGAACTCCAGGGTGGAAGACTAGATGTGAGGTTGTGGGGTAGGGTGTGTAACGAGTGAGATGTGAGGTAGGGTGTGTAACGAGTGAGATGTGAGGTAGGGTGTGTAACGAGTGAGATGTGAGGTAGGGTGTGTAACGAGTGAGATGTGAGGTAGGGTGTGTAACGAGTGAGATGTGAGGTAGGGTGTGTAACGAGTGAGATGTGAGGTAAGGTGTGTAACGAGTGAGATGTGAGGTAGGGTGTGTAACGAGTGAGATGTGAGGTAGGGTGTGTAACGAGTGAGATGTGAGGTAGGGTGTGTAACGAGTGAGATGTGAGGTAGGGTGTGTAACGAGTGAGATGTGAGGTAGGGTGTGTAACGAGTGAGATGTGAGGTAGGGTGTGTAACGAGTGAGATGTGAGGTAGGGTGTGTAGTGAGATGAGGAGATGTGAGTATGTGTAACGAGTGAGATGTGAGGTAGGGTGTGTAACGAGTGAGATGTGAGGTGAGAGGGTGTGTAACGAGTGAGATGTGAGGTAGGGTGTGAGTGGAGGTAGGGTGTGAGATGTGAGGTAGGGTGTGTAACGAGTGAGATGTGAGGAAGGGTGTGTAACGAGTGGGATGTGAGGTAGGGTGTGTAACGAGTGGGATGTGAGGTAGGGTGTGTAACGAGTGAGATGTGAGGAAGGGTGTGTAACGAGTAAGATGTGAGGTAGGGTGTGTAACGAGTGAGATGTGAGGTAGGGTGTGTAACGAGTGAGATGTGAGGTAGGGTGTGTAACGAGTGAGATGTGAGGAAGGGTGTGTAACGAGTGGGATGTGAGGTAGGGTGTGTAACGAGTGAGATGTGAGGTAGGGTGTATAACGAGTGAGATGTGAGTAGGGGTGAGGTATGTGAGGTGTAACGAGTGAGATGTGAGGTAGGGTGAGGTGTAACGAGTGAGATGGTGTGTAACGAGTGAGATGTGAGGTAGGGTGTGTAACGAGTGAGATGTGTAGGAGTGAGATGTGAGGTAGGGTGTAACGAGTGAGATGTGAGGTAGGGTGTGTAACGAGTGAGATGTGAGGTAGGGTGTGTAACGAGTGAGATGTGAGGTAGGGTGTGTAACGAGTGTGATGTGAGATGTGAGGTAGGGTGTGTAACGAGTGTGATGTGAGGTAGGGTGTGTAACGAGTGAGATGTGAGGTAGGGTGTGTAACGAGTGAGATGTGAGGTAGGGTGTGTAACGAGTGAGATGTGAGGTAGGGTGACGTGAGATGTGAGGTAGGGTGTGTGAGAACGAGTGAGATGTGAGGTAGGGTGTGTAACGAGTGAGATGTGAGGTAGGGTGTGTAACGAGTGAGATGTGAGGTAGGGAGTGTGAGGTAGGGAGCTCAGTGATTACGGCTCTACCACAGGGCGCACCAACACGCTGCTGCAGAACATACGCGGCTGAGGAGTCAGGAGGAGCAGTCAGGAGTCAAACACCGGAATTGTCATCGCTTCAAACGGCGTTCAGACGGTTCCAGAAGTGTTGGGAAAAGGAGAACACCAGGAGACAACCGTCGGGGGTGAAATCGACACCAGGACTCGACCACGGATGGAGTGAAGGATCAGGGATGTATAGAGACTGAGGAGGTACCGGTCGGAACCACGCTCCTCTGGCATTCAGAGGGTCCGGGGGTCTGTTATCAGACTGATCTGGAACCAGTCTGGTGAAACAACGGGTTGCTTCTGGAGGTCAGTAAATATTAATACTTTACATGTTTATATGGTGATGTTTAATAGATACCAGATGTGTGAATAACTGGTTATTAGAGGAACCAGGAGCTCCACTGGGACAGAATAAGTTCATTACTGCAATCAGACCCACATGGGTTAAATACCTGGATAAATATTACACAATAATTATAATATTAGTGTCATATTATATGTAGACTAAAGATATGTTTCACATAAAAGCGTTAATTGATGATCACATCACAAGTTTCACTACAATAATCTGAACAGTGCATATTGCACTTAATCCAGGTACAAAATGATTTATCAGGTGACAGAGATGTAATTTATTGTAAATGCATTTTAATAAATCCCAGCGCCTGTTCTGCGGACTCACATATAGGATATATAGGGTATATTGTCTACTGGTTGTGGGTGCGTTTATTATAGGATAGACAAGAGAATAATAAAGACTGTTGCTTCAGACTCAGTTTGTTGTTGCAGCCAAACGACACATATTGATGTTGAATAGTAAGTGTGTTATGTGGAATAGTAAGAGTGTTATGTGGAATAGTAAGAGTGTTATGTGGAATAGTAAGAGTGTTATGTGGAATAGTGAGAGTGTGATGTGGAATAGTAAGAGTGTTATGTGGAATAGTAAGAGTGTTATGTGGAATAGTGAGTGTGTTATGTGGAATAGTAAGAGTGTTATGTGGAATAGTAAGAGTGTTATGTGGAATAGTGAGAGTGTGATGTGCAATAGTAAGAGTGTTATGTGGAATAGTAAGAGTGTTATGTGGAATAGTAAGAGTGTTATGTGGAATAGTGAGAGTGTGATGTGCAATAGTAAGAGTGTTATGTGGAATAGTGAGAGTGTGATGTGGAATAGTGAGAGTGTGATGTGCAATAGTAAGAGTGTTATGTGGAATAGTGAGAGTGTGATGTGCAATAGTAAGAGTGTTATGTGGAATAGTGAGAGTGTGATGTGGAATAGTTAGAGTATGATGTGGAATAGTAAGAGTGTGATGTGGAATAGTAAGAGTGTTATGTGGAATAGTAAGAGTGTTATGTGGAATAGTGAGAGTGTGATGTGCAATAGTAAGAGTGTTATGTGGAATAGTGAGAGTGTGATGTGGAATAGTGAGAGTGTGATATGGAATAGTTAGAGTGTGATGTGGAATAGTAAGAGTGTGATGTGGAATAGTAAGAGTGTGATGTGGAATAGTAAGAGTGTGATGTGGAATAGTAAGAGTGTGATGTGGAATAGTTAGAGTGTGGTGTGGAATAGTTAGAGTGTGATGTGGAATAGTTAGAGTGTGATGTGGAATAGTTAGAGTGTGATGTGGAATAGTTAGAGTGTGGTGTGGAATAGTTAGAGTGTGATGTGGAATAGTTAGAGTGTGGTGTGGAATAGTTAGAGTGTGATGTGGAATAGTTAGAGTGTGATGTGGAATAGTAAGAGTGTGATGTGGAATAGTTAGAGTGTGGTGTGGAATAGTACGAGTGTTATGTTGTATAGTGAGAGTGTGGTGTGGAATAGTACAAGTGTTATGTGGAATAGTGAGAGTGTGATGTGGAATAGCGAGAGAGTGATGTGGAATACTAAGAGTTTGATGTGGAATAGTTTGAGTGTGATGTGGAATAGTTAGAGTGGTATGTGGAATAGTACGAGTGTTATGTGGAATAGTGAGAGTGTGATGTGGAATAGTAAGAGTGTGCTGTGGAATAGTAAGAGTGTGATGTGGAATAATAAGAGTGTGATGTGGAATAGTAAGAGTGTGCTGTGGAATAGTAAGAGTGTGATGTGGAATAATAAGAGTGTGATGTGGAATAGTTAGAGTGTGGTGTTGAATAGTTAGAGTGTGATGTGGAATAGTTAGCGTGTGATGTGGAATAGTAAGAGTGTGCTGTGGAATAGTAACAGTGTGGTCGGTTGATGCAAGCGTTTAATAAGTGTGTACATGTGAGAGAGAGAGATATAAAGCGTGAGATGGAGAGATAAAAGAAGAGACAGACAGATGTGTAAATACACAGAGAGAGAGAGAGAGAGAGAGAGAGAGAGAAAGAGAGAGAGAGAGCGAGAGAGTAAGGAGTGCTTGTGTGTATGACCATTCACTGAGACCTGGTGTCAGTCCATCCAGTGGAAGCCCCGCTGTTAAGTGCTCCATACGGTTTAGAGTGGTCTTATTTCTACAGGGCAGGTGGTATTATAAACGCTCACTCTTCCCTCTGCAGTCTGGTTTGCTTTGAAAGACGTGGATAAACACAGCATTTACTTCACAGAAGCACACGGCTATTATCCTATTTGTGACATAGCCTACATATGGGAAGATAGTTCCAGACACTTTCTGACAGAGCTGACAGAGGCTGGTGTGCGGTGGACTTAATTATAGGAATTCAAAAAAGTTATTTATATATATACGCAACTGATTAATTGTTTAATTGCAATTGAAAATTACATTTTTACAATACCCTACCTGGATTGCATTAACTAGAATTTCAGTTATTTTATTTGTGAAAATACTTGTCAACAGATATCCTTAGTAAAATTCCATCTAACTGAATTGTCAGTTCTCTATTAGGGGTGTTTTGTGAACAAAATAAATCCAGACAGACGATGGTGGCCTTTATACCCTGTGTTGTCTTGAAAGCAGATAACTACACACCTGTATTTGCAGGTTCCTGTGTGTCTGTATGTTTTACTAACTGATGCCAGACACTGAGACAGAATTAAAAAAGTGGGCCTGTATTTTGAAAATCGAGAGACACTCAATGATTAACGTGACTTTATAAGGTTCATCCCCTCAGCACTAGCAGCCAGGTACATACACCAAGTAACGTCTTCACATTTTCCGCATCTTCTCAACGTCATACATCTTCTCAATGTCTTCTCAACATCTTTTCAACCAGTGCTAGCGGGCACGCTACCTAATTCTGACTGGGATTAAGCAGACAGACGCTAACGCTAAATGTATCACAGTGACCAGGAACACTCACATGGTCAGAACCCAACTGGGTGGAGGTAGAATAGCAAACAGGGACGTTCACAGTGACTTCGTCTGGCTGAACCGTCCATGTCTGGTGCCCTGAGAAGGAACATTTTAATTACCCACCTCTTGGAAATGAAGACAGAATTATTCACAATCCAATTTCCTGCTGTCTTGAACATTTTTTCTTTGAGACTGACATTTGATTGTTACTGCAGTAAACCGAGTATCCACAAGTGTGGTATGAAGAAACGTGGAAAGGGACCTTCTGTATGGCAACATGGTTTCTATTCTTGCCAAGTAAATAAACTTTCAGTTCAGACTTGTCTTATCAAGGCTCTTGAAGGAAAATCTGTAGAGCATATTGACCATGTATGTTGTATGTATGTATGTTTTATATTCAGGATATTTCTTTTACATATATGGGCATTTCCATGCTTTATTGGGCAGTAAAGCCGTGAAATAGAAGAGAGTGTTTTCTGAAATAGCTTTAGGCTGCATTGAAACCCACGCTTTCGCAGAACATATTCACCAAAGGCAGAGTTTCAGACCACAGCATCTCTCTAGGACACAACTCAGGAAATAAATGAACCCTGCCTAGAGACTCAGTGTTATAATAGAGTGTCATTGTTGGTTTATTTATCAGAGTTTAACCAACGCCAAGACTATTTTTATTATCATGTCTCTGTCACAAGCAAGCAGTCATGGTTGGTACTCGTAACTCACTCTAATTCACTTGAAAGTCACCCTGGGAATTATGCAAATGATTCTCTAACCCTACAGCATCGTTAGTCAATTCCTGTGGTCTAAACATTATCCAAAGAATCTGCCAGTTTATGTTTTTTTCAGTGACAATAAAGTATGCACAATTTTTTTGTTCACTTCTCTGTGGAGCCGCTGACTGAATTTGTCAAAATGTTGGTTGACTTTAAAAAACAACAACTTAATAATTCATCTCGTTATGGATCTGAACTTAGAGCACTGTGCTACGGACCCTAGTTTGTTTCTCAGGTCAGATGGTCTCAGGTGAGAAGTTCCCAAGTCATATGTTCCCAGATCAGATGTTCCCAGGTCAGATGTTTCCAGGTCAGATGTTCCCAGGTCAGATGTTCCCAGGTCAGTTGTGTCTAGGTCAGAAGTTCCCAAGGTCAGATGTTCCCAGGTCAGAAGTTCCCAGGTCAGATGTTCCCAGGTCAGAAGTTCCCAGGTCAGATGTTCCCAGGTCAGATGTTCCCAGGTCAGATGTTCCCAGATCAGATGTTCCCAGGTCAGAAGTTCCCAGGTCGAACATGAACCAACACAACTTTCCAGTCAACCGTTTACCCGGTTTTAGTCACTTAGCAGATGCTCCTATCCAAAACGACTTACAGATACAAAATCTATTTCCTGTATCGGAAAACCTCTTGGCTGTTTGCTCTATCGTAGACCCTAACCTCTGCTCTATCTAATTATCCATGTCCTCTGCTGCTTCCTGTATTTGACTACGCCATTAATCTACGTTGGGCTAAGAGCCCTTTGGAGTCCATAGAATACATATTATTATTCATTGGTAACATGCAGCACCTTGCCTGGGGTCAAAACATCAGAGCCACTTTCACTGACACAGATTAAGTGCAGCCCTGGAGTTACCGCTCGGGTTCCATAGAGATTTATATTGATATTTTGTTTTAATCCAGGTCTGGGCTTAATGCTTGTCTGCCAGACCAGCCGTTTGGTGTTTAATTCCGCTGCCCTCAGGGAAGCCTGATGGCAGTAAACCAAGTGTGGAGCTCCCATGTCACCTTTCTTCTCTTAACACTCCAGTAATTCTGTGTTACAACATCCACTAATAGAGGCTGCTGGTTGTCCTCAGAGCTATAAGGTGAACTGCTCATCTCTACGTCAGGTGTGCTCACAACTCTACATCCGTATCCAAACTCTTTGTTCTACCACCTCTGGTCTCTTTTTATTTATTTATTTTTGTAGAATTTATTGTTACTTTATTCTGTGTTTTTTTGTTGTGTTCTCCTTCACATGTGTCTTTCCCACCTTAACGCCAGGACATCTCCCACTTGGCCCAGTCTATGTTATTTTCTGCAAACCAAATGGTGGACTGGCTTTCCCCTAAAGTCAGGAAAGCAGTGTCACTGGATATTTGAATTAGTTAATTTTTGTTAAGCTATTCAGGCATTTATTATGTTGGTAGCCTTTTCATAATGTCTGGTACATGTACTGTTCCTGTGTTTATATTCCTTAAATAAATGCATTAACAGTGAGCCTGTAGAATGTCTGACGTGTAAATAAATGAGATGCGGGTGTGTTTACCTCGCCTGTGGCTCCGCCCACAGCCTTCCTAGGTACACTGAACTGAACACTTTCTGAGGAGGCAGTTCCGTGCCAGTTCTCTTAAAATAGATTGATGTTTATTTAATTTTGATGTTACCTTTGTGTTTGTCACAGGAAGTACCGCCTGGGCCTAAGTGTGTTTGTGAAATGTCACTGTGTGTTAGAAAGCTTTCACTTACTGCCATCATCCTGCGAATCAACTCACATAACCCTCAACATTTACTGCCTAGATTCATTTTCAATGTAGTACCTACTTGGTTTCCAGAAGGAAATAGACATTACCGTTAAAATATAATGGATTTGTGGATGTTAATGCTGTACTGTAGGCAATGTGCATATTATCGACGAGTTTTATATGCAGGAAATTGGGTTTTAAATTGTTTCTTTTGCCAGCGCCCCATAAGATCTGGTCTATAGTAGGACACTTTGTGGTGACAAGGGTGCCCTCGAAAGAAATCCTGAGACGTTAAATATTATGATGAGACTTCAGGGGTTATTAGCATAATTTTAATTTTGTGTTTATCTGTTAGTGAATAAATCTGGCTGACTTTGCCTATGCTGTTTACATATTACTTTCTTTGCCTTGCATGTTTTAGGAAAATATGAAATATTTAGAGTGATCACATTAGATTTGTAAACACACTCTGGACTCTTGAGGAATACGATTGGGAAGTTTGGAATAGGGGAGATTGTAGCTATTGCATAATTATTTTGGTTGAAATTGCCCTCTAAATTGGAATGAGCTAGGAGGAAGGTTAAGTTGATAACTGTTGTATGGCAGATAACTTTAGAATTGAGTAAAAAACAAACCATTTCACCCTATGAGCACTATTGTATTTGGACAAGCTAATAGCTTGTTGTATCTGACCCATGTTTATTTGGTTAAGCACTTAGACACATTAAAACACTCAACTCTGGGGGTTTTCACGGTGTCTGCACGTCATGAGAGGGTGTGGTCAGACAGATAAGGAGGCGTGTCCAAACACAGTGCAGTGGGTTGTACTTTTGGGATTCCATTAGATAACAAAAGCAGGACTACAACTAAGCCATGAGGGACTCCGTTAGAAATAACACAAGGAGAAAAGTGAGCGGGGAAGTGGTCAGAGACAGTCTCTAATGTGGTTTGGAATGGAAAGATGAGATGTACTTGAGATGTATGACATGGTACTTGAGATGTATGACACGATACTTTAGATGTATGACATGGTACTTGAGATGTATGACACGATACTTTAGATGTATGACAATGTACTTTAGATGTATGTTGTCTCAAGCCTGGGTTGTGTTGTCTGTTTATCAAGTGTGATTTACATTCATTTAACTGGGGTTACCTGTGGGCTATCAGCTTCAAATGCAGAACCACTAACAAGAGAAGTCCTCATTCATCTTTCAACGCACAGAGGCAATACTTTGTTCCACAGACAGAATCCCACAGATGGTGATTCCTTAACATTATATCCTGTGATGAAAGCATAGTTTGACCAGTCAGAAAAAAGCAAGACAGGAAAAGTAAGATTTGCACCCACAAATGTGTCACATCCAATGTCAAATTGTGACTTAAATTATTCGCTATTTCTGCCGTAACAAAACGTTACATGTTTATCTGATTGCCTTCATTCCACAATGTTTGTATTTAGTACTTCAGTGAGGATCAGTAAGTGTCCTTGTCTCTCGCTGAGAAACAGAGCCTTGACAAAGTCCACCGAGAGGTTGGATCGTTTCATATCGTTAGACACATTTCACTTTAATAGAGACTCTAATATGGATTGGTGGAAAAAGCAAGGTTGATATATTTCATATTGTAACTGCTTATTGTGTACACTGATACATTATATCATTATACTTGTACAGAAGATCACTTTAAATGGGCAATTAGAACCTAGTTTAAACTTTAAATGTACCGTGATAAAGCCAAAACATTGTCACAGCAGGTGAAGCGAATAACATTGTTCATCTCCTAACAAGGGCACATGTCAAACTATGGGTAGATTAGATGGTGAGTGAACAATCAATTATTGGAGTCAATGTGTTGGTGGCAGGGGAAATGGGCAGGAACAAAGACCTCGGACTATAACGAGGGTCACATTGTTATGGCCAGACAGCTGAGTCGTAGCATCCCTGGAAGGACAAGGCTTGTGGGGTGCTCCCAGTCAGCTTGTGGGGTGCTCCCGTCTGGTCTGAATTGACAGGAAGTCTACAGTGGAACAGGTCACAAACATGTTAATGATGGTTACAGCAGGAATGTGTCACAACACACAGAGCATCACATCCTGTTGCATATGGGGCTGTGTATCTGCATACCGGTCAGAGTGCCCATGATGACCCCTGTCCACCCTGTTGGTAGTGCCCATGATGACCCCTGTCCACCCTGTTGGTAGTGCCCATGATGACCCCTGTCCACCCCGTTGGTAGTGCCCATGATGACCCCTGTCCACCCTGTTGGTAGTGCCCATGATGACCCCTGTCCACCCTGTTGGTAGTGCCCATGATGACCCCTGTCCACCCTGTTGGTAGTGCCCATGATGACCCCTGTCCACCCCGTTGGTAGTGCCCATGATGACCCCTGTCCACCCTGTTGGTAGTGCCCATGATGACCCCTGTCCACCCCGTTGGTAGTGCCCATGATGACCCCTGTCCACCCTGTTGGTAGTGCCCATGATGACCCCTGTCCACCCTGTTGGTAGTGCCCATGATGACCCCTGTCCACCCCGTTGGTAGTGCCCATGATGACCCCTGTCCACCCTGTTGGTAGTGCCCATGATGACCCCTGTCCACCCTGTTGGTAGTGCCCATGATGACCCCTGTCCACCCCGTTGGTAGTGCCCATGATGACCCCTGTCCACCCTGTTGGTAGTGCCCATGATGACCCCTGTCCACCCTGTTGGTAGTGCCCATGATGACCCCTGTCCACCCTGTTGGTAGTGCCCATGATGACCCCTGTCCACCCTGTTGGTAGTGCCCATGATGACCCCTGTCCACCCTGTTGGTAGTGCCCATGATGACCCCTGTCCACCCTGTTGGTAGTGCCCATGATGACCCCTGTCCACCCTGTTGGTAGTGCCCATGATGACCCCTGTCCACCTCCTGTTTTCTTTTACATCACAGGTCATAATAGTATGGCTGGTCAGTGTGTATATATATGCTGTATGCATGTTTGCCATCCAAGGTCAACACAAGCCCTTAATACTTACAATATGACTCTCTGAGAATATGTTTGTAGTGGCTCCAGCAGTAAGAGATATTGACATGGGCCACCGGGCCGGTGTTACAATCTAATTGAATGAGACACATGTAGTTCAGGGTAACCCCTGGGATACTGCAGGGAAACACTGTGTCCTCACATGACAAGCATGGGGTGTGTGTGTGTGTGTGTGTGTGTGTGTGTGTGTGTGTGTGTGTGGCGAGTGTGTGTGTGTGAGACAGGAAAAGTGTGTGTGTGTGTGTGTGTGTGTGTGTGTGTGTGTGTGCGTGCGGTTCCAGGGTATCCTATTGGTTGGTCTGTATCCTATTGGTTGGTCTGTATCTTATTGGTTGGTCTGTATCCTATTGGTTGGTCTGTATCCTATTGGTTGGTCTGTATCTTATTGGTTGGTCTGTATCCTATTGGTTGGTCTGTATCCTATTGGTTGGTCTGTATCTTATTGGTTGGTCTGTATCCTATTGGTTGGTCTGTATCTTATTGGTTGGTCTGTATCCTATTGGTTGGTCTGTATCTTATTGGTTGGTCTGTATCTTATTGGTTGGTCTGTATCCTATTGGTTGGTCTGTATCTTATTGGTTGGTCTGTATCCTATTGGTTGGTCTGTATCCTATTGGTTGGTCTGTATCTTATTGGTTGGTCTGTATCCTATTGGTTGGTCTGTATCTTATTGGTTGGTCTGTATCCTATTGGTTGGTCTGTATCCTATTGGTTGGTCTGTATCCTATTGGTTGGTCTGTATCTTATTGGTTGGTCTGTATCCTATTGGTTGGTCTGTATCCTATTGGTTGGTCTGTATCTTATTGGTTGGTCTGTATCCTATTGGTTGGTCTGTATCTTATTGGTTGGTCTGTATCTTATTGGTTGGTCTGTATCCTATTGGTTGGTCTGTATCTTATTGGTTGGTCTGTATCCTATTGGTTGGTCTGTATCCTATTGGTTGGTCTGTATCCTATTGGTTGGTCTGTATCTTATTGGTTGGTCTGTATCCTATTGGTTGGTCTGTATCTTATTGGTTGGTCTGTATCCTATTGGTTGGTCTGTATCCTATTGGTTGGTCTGTATCCTATTGGTTGGTCTGTATCTTATTGGTTGGTCTGTATCCTATTGGTTGGTCTGTATCCTATTGGTTGGTCTGTATCCTATTGGTTGGTCTGTATCCTATTGGTTGGTCTGTATCTTATTGGTTGGTCTGTATCCTATTGGTTGGTCTGTATCCTATTGGTTGGTCTGTATCTTATTGGTTGGTCTGTATCCTATTGGTTGGTCTGTATCCTATTGGTTGGTCTGTATCTTATTGGTTGGTCTGTATCCTATTGGTTGGTCTGTATCAGAGCTGTGCTCGAGACCACCTAAAGCGAGACCGAGACGAGACCGAGACCGAAGGGGGCCGAGACCGAGACGAGACCAAGACCGAAGGGGGCCGAGACCGAGACGAGACCGAGACCGAAGGTGGCCGAGACCGAGACGAGACCGATACCAAAGGGGGCCGAGACCGAGACCAGTCATATCAACACTAAATAATATGACATGTTTTTGGTCCAATGACCAATGTAAAAAAAACACTTGACCAACAGCATCAGATCATCTACTGTGTTGTCATCCTGAATGAAATGAATTTTATTAAAAGAGTATGTAGGCCTATTTATTGTCTTATGTAAACATAAAATACGAAAATAAAACCATGATTTTAAAATGCACAGGCTATGATATTAAAATTTCCAAAAATCGAATAAATGAAAATCCATCAAACTGTATGTCCTATGTTGATGTAGTAAATGCTAACACATTTTAGATCACAAGCGACTTGCAATCAAATGATTTGCGCATGATTGGCCGATAAACAAATCTATTTATAATTATTTATCCGTCCACAGGCACGCAGCTTCAGTTGTTTGTCTGCTTGAGCAGGACACGCAAACGAACCGGTTGCACTGCGCACAGTGTTCATTAGTATAGTTACGAGTGCACATGAGACAGCAACAAACTAACCCGGTTGAACTGCGCACAGTGTTCATATAGATCAGACCAAAACCCTTCCAGTTTAATAAAGATCGGACCAAAACGGGTTCAGTTTCATATAGATCGGACCATAACCGTTCCAGTTTTATGCTCTTTCTGCCGTATGCCCCCGGACTTATGCATGTCCCACGTCTTTCTGTGTGCATGAGTAATTTCATTTATCGCCCATTTGTAGTTAGCCTATTAATAATTATTGTTTATATTCGTTTAATTTCGATACAAAACAATATTTTGTTGAAGTCTCTTGTAGGCTATATGAATACACTGTGGTTCATTCGTTATTAATTATTGAGTGCAATAGGCGCATGACACATGAATGGGGCTGTATGTATTTGGCGGAATTCGTTCTGTTTATTTAGTGAAACATATTTCTTTATAAACGTACCTCTTTTTTTGTAGTTCAACCAAGCCAATCAGACTATTGTCTATATGTGTTCTCGTAGTATTTGTCTGTGTATCGCCCATTCAACCATTGCCATATAGGCTCAGTGAAGTGTGATCGGTGTCTGGGTACCGCAATTAGGGTACCAACGCCCAGCGGCGTGGGATTTTGGCGACAGAAAGGCAGTTTAGGTATCAAAAACATGTAAATAGTAGTTTTATATATTGTTCGGTTTGTGATTTTGCAATTCTGAAAACGGGACAAGGTAAAATGCACGTATTTAGGAAAAGTCATGGAAGGACGTCGGCTGTAGCTTTTCAACATGATATATGTATTTTAATTACTAACCGCTGTGTGTTTTCGGACAAATTATTTATTTGTGCTCAATGTACTGAATATAGGCAAAACGAATATAATGGCAGATTGTGCAGACATGATCGAGCATATGTTTAAGATTGAAGTATTTACGTGAATGGGTGCACCCTCTAGCGACGCTGGGGGTGGGCTTTTGTTCAAAAGTAGATAGCCATTGGCGGGATAAGCCACATCAGAAAAAAACAGTCTGACTCTGGACGAAATACAGCCAATGGAAATACAGCCTCTACATGTCATACTTAAATATTTTTCTAGAAAAATTGTGGGCGATAATTTCTACGCTGGTCTCGGCTGGTCTCGGAAGAATTTACGAGTCCTTACTGTCCGAGACCGAGTCGAGACCGAGTCCAAATGTAACCGAGACCGAGACGAGACCGAGACCTTAAAAAAGTGGTCTCGAGACCGGTCTCGAGACCGAGACCGGTCTCGAGTACTACAGCTCTGGTCTGTATCCTATTGGTTGGTCTGTATCTTATTGGTTGGTCTGTATCCTATTGGTTGGTCTGTATCCTATTGGTTGGTCTGTATCTTATTGGTTGGTCTGTATCCTATTGGTTGGTCTGTATCCTATTGGTTGGTCTGTATCCTATTGGTTGTCTGTATCTTATTGGTTGGTCTGTATCCTATTGGTTGGTCTGTATCCTATTGGTTGGTCTGTATCTTATTGGTTGGTCTGTATCCTATTGGTTGGTCTGTATCCTATTGGTTGGTCTGTATCTTATTGGTTGGTCTGTATCCTATTGGTTGGTCTGTATCCTATTGGTTGGTCTGTATCTTATTGGTTGGTCTGTATCTTATTGGTTGGTCTGTATCCTATTGGTTGGTCTGTATCTTATTGGTTGGTCTGTATCCTATTGGTTGGTCTGTATCCTATTGGTTGGTCTGTATCTTATTGGTTAGTCTGTATCCTATTGGTTGGTCTGTATCCTATTGGTTGGTCTGTATCTTATTGGTTGGTCTGTATCCTATTGGTTGGTCTGTATCCTATTGGTTGGTCTGTATCTTATTGGTTGGTCTGTATCCTGTTGGTTGGTCTGTATCCTATTGGTTGGTCTGTATCCTATTGGTTGGTCTGTATCCTATTGGTTGGTCTGTATCTTATTGGTTGGTCTGTATCCTATTGGTTGTTCTGTATCTTATTGGTTGGTCTGTATCCTATTGGTTGGTCTGTATCCTATTGGTTGGTCTGTATCTTATTGGTTGGTCTGTATCCTATTGGTTGGTCTGTATCCTATTGGTTGGTCTGTATCTTATTGGTTGGTCTGTATCCTATTGGTTGGTCTGTATCCTATTGGTTGGTCTGTATCCTATTGGTTGGTCTGTATCCTAGCGATTAGGTAGTAGCCAAGCATGCACTTCTTAATGTTGATAGTTGTCTGTCCCTAATTACTCCCCAGGTGCACTATGTGGTTAAATTTGGAAATTAGGTTGGTGTAAGGCACACACTTATCTAAGACACTTCTCTGAGCACAGCGGGTTCTGGCCAGGTGTTTGTTACAGCGGGTTCTGGCCAGGTGTTTGTTACAGGCGGGTCTGGCCAGGTGTTTGTTACAGGGGGGTCTGGCCAGGTGTTTGTTACAGGGGGGTCTGGCCAGGTGTTTGTTACAGGGGGGTCTGGCCAGGTGTTTGTTACAGGGGGGTCTGGCCAGGTGTTTGTTACTAGCGTCTTGGGGTCCCATGCGGGGCACAGAGGCCTCTGACTGTACCCGTGTGGAGGTCCACTGTACCCGTGTTGAGGTGCACTGTACCGGTGTTGAGGTCCACTGTACCCGTGTTGAGGTCCACTGTACCCGTGTTGAGGTCCACTGTACCCGTGTTGAGGTCCACTGTACCCGTGTTGAGGTCCACTGTACCCGTGTTGAGGTCCACCGTACCCGTGTTGAGGTCCACCGTACCTGTGTTGAGGTCCACCGTACCCGTGTGGAGGTCCACCGTACCCGTGTGTCCACCGTACCCGTGTGGAGGTCCACCGTACCCGTGTGGAGGTCCACTGTACCCGTGTTGAGGTCCACTGTACCCGTGTGGAGGTCCACCGTGGAGGTCCCTGTGTTGAGGTCCACCCGTGTGAGGTCCCCGTGTGGAGGTCCACCGTACCCGTGTGGAGGTCCACTGTACCCGTGTGGAGGTCCACCGTACCCGTGTGGAGGTCCACTGTACCCGTGTGGAGGTCCACCGTACCTGTGTTGAGGTCCACCGTACCCGTGTGGAGGTCCACTGTACCCGTGTGGAGGTCCACTGTACCCGTGTGGAGGTCCACTGTACCCGTGTTGAGGTGGAATACTACAGAATTAAGTACAACATGGATCTTTCTGTAACAGTGTCTAAAGCGTTCTCTAATTGTGTGAGGAGCAGAACAGGATTTTAATACGATTCCATCGTGTTTCTTTATATTGGAAAGCTGTGGTCCCTGAGGAAAACAAGGCTTGTCAATATGAGGTGTAGAGATTTGCTACTTATCCAGTTACCGTGAATTGCTAAACCACCACCAATGTATTTACCATTACTCACAGCGACTACACTCTTAAAAAAACGGTCAATTCATCTTCATCTTTGGCCTCAGGCAAATTGCAATGGGACTTGAGATGACATCTCTGTGGTGGCGATGACAAAGTCGCTGTCAGTAGAAGATGGCACTATTTTCATGTTTTGCATACAGTCGACTTTCTCCCATGTTTTTTTTAAATGGATGGCACCTCATTTCCTCTCTATTTCTTTGGCGCTGGGCTTATTGTGTTGTCTTTATGCATATCGTTGTCAGTGACCTGCGGCCAAGCTCTTTTCTCATCTAGCTTTAGCACTGCCACAATACGATGCCTGCGAAGAAAATGTGAAGAAAATATTCATTGGGTACTCCAGATTAAATTGTATCCCTCTTCAGCGGCACAATGTCACAAAGGACAGGGTGATTTGGATAGCCCCGGAAAGTACAATCGGCTTCATCACTAGATTGAGAGAAGATGAACACAATTCAGTTAATGGAGATTTGTCACAGGCTATTAAATGTGTGTAGTTGGTTCAGTTACATTTTTGAAAGTCTTCAAATGTGGTTTCATGTAGTTTTATGCCGTATCCATCTATCGTCTCATCCATGTTGTATGATGTACTAAACAATAGAAGAATAAACGGCAGAAAATAACTTTGAAATAAATCACTTGTTTTGGAGACTGGACCATATACAAGTAAATGTAATGGTGGTGGTGGTGGTGGTGAACGTTCATACAGGGCGGTAATATGCGCCACATTTATGACCATATTCAAACCGTGGGATTAAGCACCTCTCCTGTGATGTTTGGTTTTCAACCCGGTCAGGTGACCAGGAGATGTGGGTGTACAAGTGAGAGCTGTGATGCCATTCTGGTTCTCATTACAGCGTAAGGGAGACGTCTCAAATGCTACCCTATTCACTATGTGGTGTGCTATCTTTGAACAGGGAATAGTCTGTATGTAGAAGCAGATAACTAGGCTGTGTTCAGATCACAGCAGTACTCAGTAATCACAGTCCTATATTACTCCTACTCAGGTCAGTGGCTCTCCAGTGACCGGGTGTTCATCAACTTGTGTCAGACATGCACACTAAACACTGAGAACAACAAAGAAGCTCCCTTTAACCACCGTTTCAATCAAATGTTACTTTAGCGAATCATAGCACTGTGTGCTGGACTTACAATGTATGAAATCAATAAAGTTACAAAACTGTGGTGAACCAGCACTTTTATTCCTCACAGGAAGCAGTAAGCCGTGCCTACAGCAATGATTTGTTTAGACTAACAATACGGAGAAACACAAAAAAAGGAGCAAATACTGCTGGTGATTATTATCAGATGTGTATGAGTGGCCAGATATATATCTATTCTAGAGTTACACCAGGGGCAGGAAACACCACAGTACATATCATTAGTGTATTCCCCGAATACCATAAACACCCCAGTACATATCATTAGTGTATTCCCCGAATACCATAAACACCACAGTACATATCGTTAGTGTATTCCCCGAATACCATAAACACCACAGTACATATCATTAGTGTATTCCCGAATACCATAAACACCCCAGTACATATCATTAGTGTATTCCCCGAATACCATAAACACCACAGTACATATCGTTAGTGTATTCCCCGAATACCATAAACACCACAGTACATATCATTAGTGTATTCCCTGAATACCATAAACACCACAGTACATATCATTAGTGTATTCCCTGAATACCATAAACACCACAGTACATATCATTAGTGTATTTCCTGAATACCATAAACACCACAGTACATATTATTAGTGTATTCCCTGAATACCATAAACACCACAGTACATATCATTAGTGTATTCCCTGAATACCATAAACACCACAGTACATATCATTAGTGTATTCCCTGAATACCATAAACACCACAGTACATATCATTAGTGTATTCCCTGAATACCATAAACACCACAGTACATATCATTAGTGTATTCTCTGAATACCATCACAGTACATATCATTAGTGTATTCTCTGAATACCATCACAGTACATATCATTAGTGTATTCTCTGAATACCATCACAGTACACACTCTATCTCCATGTGTGTAAAGGATCTGAATGATCTCAATGCTATCTCGATGTGTGTGACAGTTGAGACAAATCAAAAGCAGGCTGTGACAAACTGCCGTGAATCTAAACATGTTTTGAACCGTAGCTTATAAACGATGACAATTTCTAAACGTCTATATTATAGATAATTATAGCACATTTTCTATTGTCTGGTCTTATTCAAAACTTCTGGTAGGGTGGTATTTTATTTTGTAGGAGGCAGGAGAATGAATGTTACACCAGCTGTGCTGGATCTGAATCACTTGTCATGAAATAAGGGGAAATTAAATACTCGCTTATTCTGATGAGCTTTTATCGCAATAAAGCCCCGTTTAACTTACAGGAGCATTTTGAGACATTCAGCTCTGACCGACAGAAGTTGGGTTCATTTGGCCAATTTGCAATCCCGCTAATAAGGCAGACAAACTTATACTTTTTATTCTTTCAAACTACTCTTTTAAGTCTGAAACCCTTGCTTTTAGTTGATAAGAAATGCATAGTGATTTCATCTTAGCCGTGAATCGTCAGTGTCATATCGTTATTGTCATATCACCAGTGTCATATCACCAGTGTCATATCACCGGTGTCATATCACCAGTGTCATATCACCAGTGTCATATCACCAGTGTAATATAGCCAGTGTCATATCACCAGTGTCATATCACCAGTGTCATATCACCAGTGTCACATCACCAGTGTAATATCACCAGTGTCATATCACCAGTGTCATATCACCAGTGTCATATCACCAGTGTCATATCACCAGTGTAATATAGCCAGTGTCATATCACCAGTGTCATATCACCAGTGTCATATCACCAGTGTCATATCACCAGTGTCACATCACCAGTGTAATATAGCCAGTGTCATATCACCAGTGTCATATCACCAGTGTCATATCGTTATTGTCATATCACCAGTGTCATATCACCAGTGTCATATCACCGGTGTCATATCACCAGTGTCATATCACCAGTGTCATATCACCAGTGTAATATAGCCAGTGTCATATCACCAGTGTCATATCACCAGTGTCATATCACCAGTGTCACATCACCAGTGTAATATCACCAGTGTCATATCACCAGTGTCATATCACCAGTGTCATATCACCAGTGTCATATCACCAGTGTAATATAGCCAGTGTCATATCACCAGTGTCATATCACCAGTGTCATATCACCAGTGTCATATCACCAGTGTCATATCACCAGTGTCACATCACCAGTGTAATATAGCCAGTGTCATATCACCAGTGTCATATCACCAGTGTCATATCACCAGTGTAATATAGCCAGTGTCATATCGTTATTGTCATATCACCAGTGTTATATCACCAGTGTAATATAGCCAGTGTCATATCACCAGTGTCATATCACCAGTGTCATATCACCAGTGTCACATCACCAGTGTAATATAGCCAGTGTCATATCACCAGTGTAATATAGCCAGTGTCATATCACCAGTGTCATATCACCAGTGTCATATCACCAGTGTAATATAGCCAGTGTCATATCACCAGTGTCATATCACCAGTGTCATATCACCAGTGTAATATAGCCAGTGTCATATCACCAGTGTTATATAGCCAGTGTCATATCACCAGTGTCATATCACCAGTGTCATATCCCCAGTGTAATATAGCCAGTGTCATATCACCAGTGTCATATCACCAGTGTCATATCTCCAGTGTCACATCACCAGTGTCATATCTCCAGTGTAATATAGCCAGTGTCATATCACCAGTGTAATATAGCCAGTGTCATATCTCCAGTGTCATATCAGCAACCATTAGATTTGACTGGCGCATGTCTCAATCACATGATGACCTGGCTGTTGAATGATTTTCAGATGAGAAATTAACATAAATTAGTAAGGGATCCTGGTAATTAAACAGTGTTATGTACGAGGGTCTGGGGAGGGCTAAGCCTCTCAGCTAAGCTTATGAACGATTCAATATTGCCACTTTAACCTCTGTTATGTCTTATAGCGTAAGTACCCTTAGAAAAATGATGTTTTCCCTCCTGCGTGCGTCTCTACAAACATAAAAAACGTTTGTTCGTCATTATTTTGTTCCTTGATCTGGTGGACAGTTTCACAAATGTCTTTTCATGATTCATTTCTTTTTAGATGTTGGAATAATACAAAACACTAAACTCTTTGCATTCTGTTTGAATTCTGTTGTTGTTGTAAATACTTTCATGAACATAAAAAAGGCAGAGACTAAATTTAAGAAAACTTTTAAATGAATAACGCTTAATAAAGTGTATTTACCAAAGAGATTCTGTTGGTCAGGAACAACATCTTCGTAACTTCATCCTGCCTTTCTGACCATACCTGTATCAATAATAGAAAATGTCTGTGTATTCTAGCTGTTCTAACTTTTACCATCTCTATATTCTTTCTCGTGTAGACTTGTCCAATAAATACAGGAACCCACAGTCTCGGGAAGCGATAACGTTGAACACAACCAATTAACACCCAAGAGGGTTTCCTCTCTGTCCAGTTTCCCGTCTGCCTGTCTATTCTTGCCTCCATATCTGTGTTGGTTTGTCTCTGGCTGTTCCTTCTGCCTGTCTGTGTTAGTTTGTCCCAGGCTGTTCTTTCTGCCTGTCTGTGTTGGTTTGTCCCTGGCTGTTCCTTCAGCCTGTCTGTGTTGGTTTGTCCCTGGCTGTTCCTTCTGCCTGTCTGTGTGCATCTGTTCTGGGGCCTGGGGTGGGGCACCACTCTGCTTCAGTAGTGAGAAACACTGGATCTGATCCAGACAGTCACTTGTCAGGTCCCAGTTTCTTCATGACCTGCTGAACTATGAACTATGCTAATACCCGCAGGTTAAACTGCTATCTGGCTTCTCCTGGTCTGGAATCAGGTGCTACATCTGAGTCAAGGGTGTAGCTAGCACTTCTGACGCTTGCTATTCTGGAGCGTGCAGTGAGATGTACACGGATAAGGGTTTTTGTTTACGGGTGAAGCAGCTTTTGAGGTGGTCTGGGATTGCATGGATCAGATGTCGCTGTCCTCACCATCGGATATGAGCGTAAGCACTTAGATAATTACAGTCCGAATCCCCAGAAACCGGCTGCAATTCAATCTGTCTGCTATTGACATCGATGTGGGATTCATGTGAAGTTTGAGAATGTCATGTTATAATTCAGAGAGAGCGTTTGGTTTGAGTTCGCCGTTGGGATGGCTGCCATCGATGAACCTCGCTCTCTGGAGCATCCAAACGCTCGACTTTTTCTAGAATAACATAATGCTATTCCCCAATGGTTTGCTTTGTGTGGAGGTTGAAATATAGTCCGCCAGTTCTTATATTAGGCACCATTACACATGGATTGTCCAAACCCTTTTCCCGGGTGTTTTAAGTACCTTTATTGAATGTGTTTTATTGGCGCACCTCTAGTTCACTCAGCCTGTCATATGCACCCTATTCTCTTAGTGCACTACTTTGGACGACTTTGCTAAGGGACATTGTGGAAATAAGTGCGCGGCATCTGGAAGACGATGTCATTTTGAACACAGACATATTATTACCTCTGCGCTGTTACGGGTCATTGTCTTTTAGCAGTCAGGCACTCGTATAAAAATGACTACTAAAACAAGGGAAGGAAATTACAGGGTCTAAAAATATTATCTCACCGTGGTACTTGTGCAGATATGAGAAACTGTTCGGCGTACCTTGGGGGTTGTATAAATCCCTTTGGACTAGCTATTTAAATCGCGGACACAGAATTTAATCATTGTTAATATTATGTTAAACACCGTTCGTGACAATTGATATGTTAGTAATCCGGGCGTAAGCAGCAGGCTAATTGGTGTGTGTTTGTGTGTTTACAGTACATGTGCATTTAAAGAGCTGGTTTGGCCTTCTCACCAAGAATAATTAGCAAATTAAACACGTTTTTTGTTCCATGGCCCATTCCAGTGTTGTATTACACAGAGAGAGGTTTTGTCAGGTCCTCAGGGAAATTAGTAATGATGTGACGGCAGCTTCCAGAAAGTGTAAGATCTCCTGTATTCCCAGATGAGCGTTTCATGTGTATTGTGTACTACTCGTAAACGCCTGTGCCTAGCTACACTGTAGCACAGACTAGATACCACAGAGTGGAAACACTTTATTAGTTCACAACAATTTCTTCAATTAAAAAATACAATTTAGCAGCGGGTGGAGTGTATTTTTACCTGACGATTAAACATTTCACAGTTTCAGTGTTAATGGCCAGAAAGAAATATATGCTTTGGGTTGTTTTCTGCATTGTTATTCCAATGTTTAAACCTACAGTCCTGGTATTTATCTTTGGTATATTGAGCTATCAGTAGTTATCTTTAGTATTTAGATATGCAGTAAATATCTGATCAGAATTTAGATATTGCAGTATGTATCTGATCAGTATCAAATTTTAGAACAGCTGAAAACTGTTTTGCATCTGGAGCATCAGCAATTGTGGGTTCAATGAACGGCTCAAAATGGCCAAAACAAAGAACTTGCTTCCAAAACGTGTCATTTTTTCCTTGTTCTGAGAAATTAAGGCTATTTCATGAAGAAATGAGCAAAAGAGGTAGATGAGAAAGGAAGAGTAAACGGAGGAGAAAGAAAAAAGTAAAGAGGAAAATACAGTGAAAGAGAGAGAGATGGGGGAGGTGGGGGAGAAAGCTGTTGCTAATACATGGACCAGTTTATTTTTTGCTACGTAAAAATATCTATAGAATTATTCTTCTGGTGGCTGGTTGTTTATGATGTGAATGTTAAGTAATTTCAGTTCTACATAAATCAATGTGTCTTTTTACATATCTGTATTGGATATGGTTAGAGAGGAAGTGACAGGAGAGAGGATATGTGAGAGGAAGTGAGAGGGAGGGAGAGAGAGAGGAGAGAGAGGAGAGAGAGAGGGAGTGAGAGGAGAGAGGATATGTGAGAGAGGAAGTGAGAGGGAGGGAGAGAGAGAGGAGAGAGAGACGAGGGAGTGAGAGGAGAGAGGGAGAGGGAGAGGATATGTGAGAGATGGAGTGAGAGAGAGGGAGAGAGAGGAATCATCTGCACTCAAGGTCCCTGATTGCTGTTGAACTATTGTTAGAAAAAGGTGGAGAGGAAACACTTTTAACTTGGCAGTAGTGTGTGTATACATTACTGTGCATGTTGTATCTGACTGTGACTGAACATTCAGAAGGACACTCTGGAGCTTTTAACCTGAGAAAGCTTATCGGAAGTCTTATCAGATCTGGCAAAATGCAACGCTAGAGCTGTCCTTTAATATTCATTACACTGTCTGGCCCTGGCATTCCATTTAGTCCATTTAGTCCATGTTCTTTATAACTTCTCAGAAAGGCCACAGAGGAGCTACACAACGCTGGGGTTTTCACAGACACAAGTGTGGGTGGCCGGTTCCCCCATTTCCTCTGTCAGCGACGGATGACTAGTGTATGAGTGGAAATGATAATTGTGCTGACTTTATCTGGCGAGATGTGAGGACGGCCTCCTCATACAGCCACATCACACAGTTATTACATCTCCATTTTCTGCTAACTCATTTAAGAGCCCTTGTGTTAAACGACTGTGAGCCATTGTATCTGGGCAGTGAGGAACATAATAGATTGGAACTGGAGAGAGATAGAGAGAGACAAAGATGGTGATGGAGGGAGAGAGAGATGGAGAGAGGGAGGTAGAGATGGAGGGAGGGAGGGAGGGAGTGGAGGGAGGGAGAGATGGAGGGAGGGAGGGAGAGATGGAGGGAGGGAGAGATGGAGAGAGTGATGGAGATGTAGGGAGGGAGGTAGAGAGAGCTGAGAGAACTTTGGACAGATGAGACGATGTGTTTGAGAAGAAAGAGATCATACTTTATTGCTGTTTGTCTACAGTGTATTTGAAACATTGGCATCTTTTATTGGATATTTTCATGCAATGTGGGAACATTTCCATAAGGTCAATGTTTCTTTAATTTCACCAACCAATAAAAGTACAATTCTGTTCCTGCCACGAGTGTGGTGAGTTTTGGTTCTACACAGGAAGTCAGAGCGGGGTGCACTTCCTGTGTCTGGTGATTGTTTTGTTTTTAGCACAGTTGGGGCTGGTTAGCAATCACTGGGGTTATTTAACACTGTAGTTTGGATTCCACCTTGTCGGTTATTGTTTCAACGTCACGTTTCAGTGGGGGTAAGTGTTCGTTGTTAGATGTAACTATTTTATCATTAGTAGTCGCTGATTTAAGCGCACTCAGATTTACTGTGAATATATTTTTTGCCGTTCGTTGTATGTTCTCTTTATTTAAAGAACCATGAACGTTGATTTTGAACGTTGACTTTATCACTCCCTTCAAACCCACGCGTTAGTAAAGGCAAACAAAATGTTTTCTTCTATTACTCTCTGACCTTCCTGTTAGAAACTTCTTTTATTAGGGTTAAATTAATAATACAGCTTGTCTTGTTGTTCTACTATTTATAGATGAATGCAGTATCTATATGTTACACTGGATGAAATTCAAATGTAAAAAAATACAAATATTTCCCGTCAATAAATGTAGGGGGACTTTGATGAGTGCAATAATCCTTTTTTGGATGGGATCAAAAGATGTACATATTTTCGTCATTGAATTCGTCTCCCAATGAAAATGACCTCCTCACGTCGCAAAGGTAACATCAATTACTGGATTTGTCCCATTCAGGTTCTATAGAAATGTGTCTTTATTCAGCTTCTAAACACCCAGGAGTCGGCAGGAATAGATTGCATTTACAGAGAGCCATCAAAAGCATTCAAAACTCGTTAGCGTAAGGAACTAGGTGCAGCGTCCATTTCTAATGACAGTTTTTCACATTTCCGCAGGTAGTTGTTAGATTTGCCTGATTGGAATTCAGCTACTTTTGAATAACCAGATTGACCCAATTTATTAAGCTGTTTTGTCTCTTGTTTAACTACGTTGGCAACAAGATCTGCGGGTCAAAATGTGATTGTATATGTATGTAGATTGTGCTAACCTCAAAGCTATTTCAGTATATTTTGTTTCTTTTTCTGATTAGCTGACAGTTGACACAAACGTTGAAGTCGCTAAGCGCTAAGCTAGTTTTAGTTAAGTACCATGTACTGTAGGTATTTCACAAGTTAAGTTAGTACTATTACCATGTACTGTAGGTATTTCATAAGTTAAGTTAGTACTATTACCATGTACTGTAGGTATTTCATAAGTTAAGTTAGTACTATTACCATGTACTGTAGGTATTTCATAAGTTAAGTTAGTACTATTACCATGTACTGTAGGTATTTCACAAGTTAAGTAAGTACTATTACCATGTACTGTAGGTATTTCATAAGTTAAGTTAGTACTATTACCATGTACTGTAGGTATTTCACAAGTTAAGTAAGTACTATTACCATGTACTGTAGGTATTTCACAAGTTAAGTAAGTACTATTACCATGTACTGTAGGTATTTCACAAGTTAAGTAAGTACTATTACCATGTACTGTAGGTATTTCACAAGTTAAGTAAGTACTATTACCATGTACTGTAGGTATTTCATAAGTTAAGTTAGTACTATTACCATGTACTGTAGGTATTTCATAAGTTAAGTAAGTACTATTACCATGTACTGTAGGTATTTCACAAGTTAAGTAAGTACTATTACCATGTACTGTAGGTATTTCATAAGTTAAGTAAGTACTATTACCATGTACTGTAGGTATTTCACAAGTTAAGTAAGTACTATTACCATGTACTGTAGGTATTTCATAAGTTAAGTTAGTACTATTACCATGTACTGTAGGTATTTCATAAGTTAAGTTAGTACTATTACCATGTACTGTAGGTATTTCATAAGTTAAGTAAGTACTATTACCATGTACTGTAGGTATTTCATAAGTTAAGTTAGTACTATTACCATGTACTGTAGGTATTTCACAAGTTAAGTAAGTACTATTACCATGTACTGTAGGTATTTCACAAGTTAAGTAAGTACTATTACCATGTACTGTAGGTATTTCATAAGTTAAGTTAGTACTATTACCATGTACTGTAGGTATTTCATAAGTTAAGTTAGTACTATTACCATGTACTGTAGGTATTTCATAAGTTAAGTAAGTACTATTACCATGTACTGTAGGTATTTCACAAGTTAAGTAAGTACTATTACCATGTACTGTAGGTATTTCATAAGTTAAGTTAGTACTATTACCATGTACTGTAGGTATTTCATAAGTTAAGTTAGTACTATTACCATGTACTGTAGGTATTTCATAAGTTAAGTTAGTACTATTACCATGTACTGTAGGTATTTCATAAGTTAAGTTAGTACTATTACCATGTACTGTAGGTATTTCACAAGTTAAGTAAGTACTATTACCATGTACTGTAGGTATTTCACAAGTTAAGTAAGTACTATTACCATGTACTGTAGGTATTTCATAAGTTAAGTTAGTACTATTACCATGTACTGTAGGTATTTCATAAGTTAAGTTAGTACTATTACCATGTACTGTAGGTATTTCATAAGTTAAGTTAGTACTATTACCATGTACTGTAGGTATTTCATAAGTTAAGTTAGTACTATTACCATGTACTGTAGGTATTTCATAAGTTAAGTTAGTACTATTACCATGTACTGTAGGTATTTCACAAGTTAAGTTAGTACTATTACCATGTACTGTAGGTATTTCATAAGTTAAGTAAGTACTATTACCATGTACTGTAGGTATTTCATAAGTTAAGTTAGTACTATTACCATGTACTGTAGGTATTTCACAAGTTAAGTTAGTACTATTACCATGTACTGTAGGTATTTCATAAGTTAAGTAAGTACTATTACCATGTACTGTAGGTATTTCGTAAGTTAAGATAGTACTATTACCATGTACTGTAGGTATTTCATAAGTTAAGTTAGTACTATTACCATGTACTGTAGGTATTTCACAAGTTAAGTAAGTACTATTACCATGTACTGTAGGTATTTCATAAGTTAAGTTAGTACTATTACCATGTACTGTAGGTATTTCACAAGTTAAGTAAGTACTATTACCATGTACTGTAGGTATTTCATAAGTTAAGTTAGTACTATTACCATGTACTGTAGGTATTTCATAAGTTAAGTTAGTACTATTACCATGTACTGTAGGTATTTCATAAGTTAAGTTAGTACTATTACCATGTACTGTAGGTATTTCACAAGTTAAGATAGTACTATTACCATACTGTAGGTATTTCATAAGTTAAGTTAGTACTATTACCATGTACTGTAGGTATTTCACAAGTTAAGTAAGTACTATTACCATGTACTGTAGGTATTTCATAAGTTAAGTTAGTACTATTACCATGTACTGTAGGTATTTCATAAGTTAAGTTAGTACTATTACCATGTACTGTAGGTATTTCACAAGTTAAGTAAGTACTATTACCATGTACTGTAGGTATTTCATAAGTTAAGTTAGTACTATTACCATACTGTAGGTATTTCACAAGTTAAGTAAGTACTATTACCATGTACTGTAGGTATTTCATAAGTTAAGTTAGTTCTATTACCATACTGTAGGTATTTCACAAGTTAAGTAAGTACTATTACCATGTACTGTAGGTATTTCATAAGTTAAGTTAGTACTATTACCATGTACTGTAGGTATTTCACAAGTTAAGTAAGTACTATTACCATGTACTGTAGGTATTTCATAAGTTAAGTTAGTACTATTACCATACTGTAGGTATTTCACAAGTTAAGTAAGTACTATTACCATGTACTGTAGGTATTTCATAAGTTAAGTTAGTACTATTACCATACTGTAGGTATTTCATAAGTTAAGTAAGTACTATTACCATGTACTGTAGGTATTTCATAAGTTAAGTTAGTACTATTACCATGTACTGTAGGTATTTCATAAGTTAAGTTAGTACTATTACCATACTGTAGGTATTTCATAAGTTAAGTTAGTACTATTACCATGTACTGTAGGTATTTCATAAGTTAAGTTAGTACTATTACCATGTACTGTAGGTATTTCATAAGTTAAGTTAGTACTATTACCATGTACTGTAGGTATTTCATAAGTTAAGTTAGTACTATTACCATGTACTGTAGGTATTTCATAAGTTAAGTAAGTACTATTACCATGTACTGTAGGTATTTCATAAGTTAAGTTAGTACTATTACCATGTACTGTAGGTATTTCATAAGTTAAGTTAGTACTATTACCATGTACTGTAGGTATTTCATAAGTTAAGTTAGTACTATTACCATGTACTGTAGGTATTTCATAAGTTAAGTAAGTACTATTACCATGTACTGTAGGTATTTCATAAGTTAAGTAAGTACTATTACCATGTACTGTAGGTATTTCATAAGTTAAGTTAGTACTATTACCATGTATGTACTGTAGGTATTTCATAAGTTAAGTTAGTACTATTACCATGTACTGTAGGTATTTCATAAGTTAAGTTAGTACTATTACCATGTACTGTAGGTATTTCATAAGTTAAGTTAGTACTATTACCATGTACTGTTAGGTATTTCATAAGGTTAAGTTAGTACTATTACCATGTACTGTAGGTATTTCATAAGTTAAGTTAGTACTATTACCATGTACTGTAGGTATTTCATAAGTTAAGTTAGTACTATTACCATGTACTGTAGGTATTTCATAAGTTAAGTTAGTACTATTACCATGTACTGTAGGTATTTCATAAGTTAAGTTAGTACTATTACCATGTACTGTAGGTATTTCATAAGTTAAGTTAGTACTATTACCATGTACTGTAGGTATTTCATAAGTTAAGTTAGTACTATTACCATGTACTGTAGGTATTTCATAAGTTAAGTTAGTACTATTACCATGTACTGTAGGTATTTCATAAGTTAAGTTAGTACTATTACCATGTACTGTAGGTATTTCATAAGTTAAGTTAGTACTATTACCATGTACTGTAGGTATTTCATAAGTTAAGTTAGTACTATTACCATGTACTGTAGGTATTTCATAAGTTAAGTTAGTACTATTACCATGTACTGTAGGTATTTCATAAGTTAAGTTAGTACTATTACCATGTACTGTAGGTATTTCATAAGTTAAGTTAGTACTATTACCATGTACTGTAGGTATTTCATTACCAAGTATTTTAAGTTAGTACTATTACCATGTACTGTAGGTATTTCATAAGTTAAGTTAGTACTATTACCATGTACTGTAGGTATTTCATAAGTTAAGTTAGTACTATTACCATGTACTGTAGGTATTTCATAAGTTAAGTTAGTACTATTACCATGTACTGTAGGTATTTCATAAGTTAAGTTAGTACTATTACCATGTACTGTAGGTATTTCATAAGTTAAGTTAGTACTATTACCATGTACTGTAGGTATTTCACAAGTTAAGTAAGTACTATTACCATGTACTGTATTAGGTATTTCATAAGTTAAGTTTAGTACTATTACCATGTACTGTAGGTATTTCATAAGGTATTTAAGTTAGTACTATTACCATGTACTGTAGGTATTTCATAAGTTAAGTTAGTACTATTACCATGTACTGTAGGTATTTCATAAGTTAAGTTAGTACTATTACCATGTACTGTAGGTATTTCATAAGTTAAGTTAGTACTATTACCATGTACTGTAGGTATTTCATAAGTTAAGTTAGTACTATTACCATGTACTGTAGGTATTTCACAAGTTAAGTTAGTACTATTACCATGTACTGTAGGTATTTCATAAGTTAAGTTAGTACTATTACCATGTACTGTAGGTATTTCATAAGTTAAGTTAGTACTATTACCATGTACTGTAGGTATTTCACAAGTTAAGTAAGTACTATTACCATGTACTGTAGGTATTTCACAAGTTAAGTAAGTACTATTACCATGTACTGTAGGTATTTCATAAGTTAAGTTAGTACTATTACCATGTACTGTAGGTATTATAATAATAATAATTCCCATGTGCGAATGTTTGTGTAAAATCAGTGTTGTTCATATTAATGAGGCTGTGTATGCCCGTGGCGTCAGCTGAACTGTCTCAATTAAGCTATACAAATTGTCTGGGTGATTATGACGATACTTAACTAAGATAATGTGAACATTAATAAGACTTCATGTCGAGTTTACAGGCACTTTAATGCTTAGCAGCCAGCCTTCTTTCCCCAATCTGATATACAAATGACATTAATAACTGTGAAATTATTGATGTATTTGTTCAAACTACAGCGTTGTATTATGTTGGACCAAAACTTCAAAATGTAATAATAAATACCATTAATAAAATAGTATATAAATATATTATTTTAAGTGGCAAATCACAAAGTTTTTTAATTATATTTCATAACAATAGACTGTATTTTCAAGTGTCTTTTCTCTTAGTTGTATTCAGTAATGATAATCAGCTTTTTTACTTTAATTACTTTTGCATAATGTCATGTATCATCATTTCAGGGACTATTTTCTAATTCATTGACCAATTTAACAATATCATACCCTTTTTCATATACCATATTTATTAATGTAATGGTATATTTCATAATGTCATGGTGTATTTAATAACATAATTTTGTTTTTATGAGCACAAGGGATGTCTTTGAATTCAATTGGGCACTGGGATTGATTGGCTAATCTTGCCACTCCACACCTCCCACCAAGATAGAATGTTACCTCCCACTGAGATGCAATGTTACCTCCCACCGAGATACAATGTTACCTCCCACCGAGATGCAATGTTCCCTCTCACTGAGATACAATGTTACCTCTCACTGAGATACAATGTTACCTCCCACTGAGATACAATGTTACCTCTCACTGAGATACAATGTTACCTCCCACTGAGATACAATGTTACCTCCCACTGAGATGCAATGTTACCTCCCACTGAGATACAATGTTACCTCCCACTGAGATACAATGTTACCTCCCACCGAGCTACAATGTTACCTCCCACTGAGATACAATGTTACCTCCCACCGAGATGCAATGTTACCTCTCACTGAGATACAATGTTACCTCCCACTGAGATACAATGTTACCTCCCACTGAGATGCAATGTTACCTCCCACTGAGATGCAATGTTACCTCCCACTGAGATACAATGTTACCTCCCACTGAGATACAATGTTACCTCTCACTGAGATACAATGTTACCTCCCACCGAGCTACAATGTTACCTCCCACCGAGCGTGTACATGCGTGTTTGTCTGTTGTTGTGAGCATATGAGCGTGCACGCATGTGTTTTTCTGTGATTGTGTCCATATCAGTGCAAACATGTGTTTGCTGTTGAATCAGTCTTTAGTAGGAGTTGTTTTAGAGTGCTGACCGACCGGATCTGACCCTTCACACACTAG
This sequence comes from Dallia pectoralis, assembly GCA_029465975.1. Classification (NCBI taxonomy): domain Eukaryota; kingdom Metazoa; phylum Chordata; class Actinopteri; order Esociformes; family Umbridae; genus Dallia; species Dallia pectoralis. Next base: position 1,197,535 of record CM055755.1, on the reverse strand, counting down.
TTATTAGCACACTAGTTATTAGCACACTCCTTCAGCATCCACTCTGGTGTCCGCCTCCCAAATAGCTCACTATTACCTAGAGAGTGCTTTACTCGTGTCAAGAGCACAGGAAGAAACTAGCATTCTTCACAGGACACATTGAGCCAGTGGTGACGCATACTGGATGAGGTCTGACATTAATGCCACAGAGTGGGGACATTTCTGTTTGCTGTCTGTCATTTATCCCCAAGACAAACAAAGACACAGGAAGTGCTTCGCTGTGAGCAGAATTGCAAGTGCCTCTAGGTTTTATTCCAGTAGACATTGTGTCTGTCCTAAATGGCATGCTAACATCCCCTAAAGCTCTGTGGGCTTGTAGTGAGCAGGGTGTCTTTGTGGACTCAGACGATCTAACTTTCTGAGCCAAGGTCTCATGCTCCAAAATAAGGGCAAGCGTTCCGTCGATCCAAACTCATGGCAATTTTTATTTGAACTGTATTTATTCAACCAGACTAGTCAGTAATATTTATTTAATTCCCCAATAACTGTTCTGTGACTGCCGTTTGAAAACCACACGAGGATGTCATCATAATTTCTACACCTAAACTGATTCATCACATATCTTCTGTCCTCATTATCCTACATTCTGATTCATCACATATCTTCTGTCCTCATTATCCTACATTCTGATTCATCACATATCTTCTGTCCTCATTATCCTACATTCTGATTCATCACATATCTTCTGTCCTCATTATCCTACATTCTGATTCATCACATATCTTCTGTCCTCATTATCCTACATTCTGATTCATCACATATCTTCTGTCCTCATTATCCTACATTCTGATTCATCACATATCTTCTGTCCTCATTATCCTACATTCTGATTCATCACATATCTTCCAGTGTTTGTGTTGGACATTGATATGTTGACTGGAGTGGTAATATGATAAGGAGACATGTTGTTCTGTAAATTTTCTTTTTGCCTACCAATGTGCAATGGTGGCTCTGTCTGGACAGGAAAGGTTGCACCTTAAAAGATAAATATGCTGGTGGCCAGGGGTTTTTGTGAAAGCAGAAGAAACACCTCAGAAGAAGAAATGGAATGAATCTCTCTAAGGTCTAATAGTTCTCTCAACACGTGTCCGCGGTTCTCCGTTCCAAACGTCACTCCAGTTTCCAACGTAGTGCTTTATGCTGCCATCTCATCCAGTCCCACGCAGGGGGATGTTGGTGAAATAGGGAACCATTTATGGCTTCAGTCAAATCCCTTCAGTATCCCAGCATGTTTGACACCCTTCACTGCTGGACTTCACACTTATCCACCTGTCCCAGAAATGTCAGCTTGCTCTATATCAGCTGTATGCTACAGCCGGGGACGACTGTGGGCTCGCAGGACAGGATGGCTTGTCTGATCGTCCGTCAGCTATATGCTGTGGAAGGCCTGCCTGCTGAGAGAGTCTGTCAGTCATTCCCCTGTCATTGATTTCACTGGACTGTTGGCGTATAAATGACCTTTATAAATGCCTTTGATAGATGGATTTTTCTGGACTCCCGCAAATAGACGAACGTAGCTGAGTGGAAGCCGAATTGATTTGTACACCAGCTGTTGAAAATAGAATTGAGGTAAACCGTATGTTTGTTGGCAGTTACGAATCTCCATTTATCTCGTCGAGATGCCGAACCTCTGTACTAATGCAGACTATTGCGGGAGAGGATAATTGCAATACAGACTCGGGTTTGAAAGCTGCTCATCGGTTCTCTGCAGTTCACGTTTCTTCTCCTTGGCTGACAGGAACCGGTGACAACTTTAAAGTTAAGAAGAATGTCAAGTTATGTAATTTACCACAGCGGTTGAGTGAACACATTTGACAGTCAAATCCTGTGGTGGGAGAGGACTTAGATTCCAGGTTAATGCATCAAATTCTGTTAACGTTTCCTCATTATTCCAGTTGTCAGGTTGTCACTCTGCCAGCTAGCTCACACACCCACCGCAGAGATAAACCAAAGCTTGTTATTGTTGGATACATCATTCCGGTTTACCAAATACTTGACATCATGGAGTCGTGTATTTGTGGGCTTCTGGTTCTGACATGGGCCACGTTGACTGTCGATATTTCCTCTTCTGGACTTATTTGCATCTCTGCAACACGAACATCAAGATAATTACGGGAGACAGGACCACTAAGCTGAAAGCCACTGGCGTTCCCATGTAGGTTACTCACACACACACACACACAGAACAATAAATACACACACACACCCTCTTCAGCCTACGGTAGATGTTTGCTCTAAGCGTCAGCTACATCTATGTTATCATCATCTGTGTTGACAGGTGCTTCAGTTGATAAGTGTCACTCAGCAGGAGCCCACAATTCACAGAGTTAAAAGGCACGCCATGTCTCTCACTGGGTTTGTCTCTCACTGGGTTTGTCTCTCACTGGGTTTGTCTCTCACTGGGTTTGTCTCTCACTGGGTTTGTCTCTCACTGGGTTTGTCTCTCACTGGGTTTGTCTCTCACTGGGTTTGTCTCTCACTGGGTTTGTCTCTCACTGGGTTTGTCTCTCACTGGGTTTGTCTCTCACTGGGTTTGTCTCTCACTGGGTTTGTCTCTCACTGGGTTTGTCTCTCACTGGGTTTGTCTCTCACTGGGTTTGTCTCTCACTGGGTTTGTCTCTCACTGGGTTTGTCTCTCACTGGGTTTGTCTCTCACTCTCATCTTGTGTACTCATTTGCGGAATAGGGAGGCATTTAGGATAAAGTCTGCCTGTAATGTGTCTCCCTATGCTTATACCAGTGAATATGATGGGATATAAGCCCTGATAGAGTTCAGCCTTCACAGTTTAGACGGTATCCATAAAATCCAGTCAGGATCTGGGTTACATCGTGTACAGTACTGCCCAGAAATATAAAAACACAAAAATAATTGTATTTTTGAAATCACTGAAAGGTTCTGTTTTATTGTATTGCTCTGTTGTTTATTTGAGCTTAGGTCAATGTTATATTGTTTTTTTCCCTAAAATACTTACTGCCTGAATAAAAAACTTCAAACAATTGTGTCAGATGGCCTAAGGCTTTTCCATTGTAATCTATGCAAAATAACTGTGGGCAATTTATTTTTACAAGAGTTTCATTGCCAAGAAATGTGTAGAAACAGCAAATACCTTCCCTACATTGCTGGAACAGAGCTATGTGCTGGAACGTACTAGGTTTTTATTTATTCCATCTGTCCTTTAATGGTGGTTTTGGCATTTTAAATATGTTGTCTTTAGGGGAAGACACAGACTCTATTGGTGACTACTGTACTGGTTAAACTGAAATAAATAAACTGATCATTTCTGAACGGAAATCTGCAACCAGGATATCAAGACTTCCTTGCCTCTTCTGGCAGTTACTCATTAATATGGCATTCTTTATTCCATTATCGTATTATGTGGAAAACTCAAATCAGCCTCGTCCTCCTCTTATGGATTTTTACTCTCCAGAGAAACTTTAGGTTGGTGCCTTGGATACAGTTTCATGAATGTCTCTAATTCATTTATCTGAACAGCTCAATTGCTTGTCTTGATTTCATTTAGATGGTTTTGGCAGACGTGAGCGTTTAAGTGCTACACACACACACACACACACACACACACACACACACACACACACACACACACACACACACACACACACACACACACACACACACACACACACACACACACACACACACACACACACACACACACACACACACACACACACACACACACACACACACACACACACACACACACACACACACACACACACACACAGACAGTAGTACAGTTGTAATACATCACACACAGACAGTATGGTTTATCTGGGCATATCACCAAGGTAAAGGTAAACAAACAGAGGATGTTGAGGAGTCTGTTTTGGGACTAAGAGACACTAATGCTTCAGTGAGAATAATGAAGATGCTAAATTCTAGAGTGCCTCTTAGCGCTAACACTATTTTAAGCACACACTGCAGTGCTAACGCTATCATTATTATTTCGGCCTAGTGCTAACGCTATCATTATTATTTTGGTCATGTGCTAACGCTATCATTATTATTTTGGTCAAGTGCTAATGCTATCATTATGATTTTGGTCAAGTGCTAATGCTATCATTATGATTTTGGTCAAGTGCTAACGCTATCATTATTATTTTGGTCAAGTGCTAACGCTATCATTATTATTTTGGTCAAGTGCTAATGCTATCATTATTATTTTGGTCAAGTGCTAATGCTATCATTATTATTTTGGTCAAGTGCTAACGCTATCATTATTATTTTGGCCCAATGCTAACGCTATCATTATTATTTCAGCCAAGTGCTAATGCTATCATTATTATTTCAGCCAAGTGCTAACGCTATCATTATTATTTCAGCCAAGTGCTAATGCTATCATTATTATTTCAGCCAAGTGCTAATGCTATCATTATTATTTCAGCCAAGTGCTAATGCTATCATTATTATTTCAGCCAAGTGCTAATGCTATCATCAGAATGCGCCACTGAGCAAATGCTATTCCTAGAAAGTACCAAAGTGCTAATTGTTATTCTTAGCGTCCACCATAGAGCTGAATGCTATCCTTAGAATGATTCACAGCGCTGAATGTTAGCATTACAAAGCAACCAGCATTAAAGATAATGAAAGCTTTTTGATTAATCCATTGTTACAGTGTTTGAGATGCTTGTATGGGACAAATGGCTTAGTTGTAAGTCGTTGCAGATGCGTGGGTGCGTTTATGTCAAATGAATATTCTGGTGAAGAGATGTCTCATTGTTTCGGGCATAGTGTTGTGATGATGGATCAAGAGAAGAAACTGCAGACGATACAGACCGGTGTCTTTATTAATACAGAGAGAAATGGATGCAAGAATAAATCCACTAGAAAGTAACAAAAGGCAGAGTGGCCCAAAAAGTAAGTGAAACTCTAAAACATAACGGACAACTAGAAACGAATAAAGGCCTTAAGGAAGGCCAAACCTGAATAAGGGACGAGTAACAGAGACATGTAACAGAAACCAACATACTATCAAGAAAACTAAAGACAAATAGGTGTGAGTTATTATCCTAAGATGAACAGATGGGTGTTGTGTTGGGAATGTCTGGGGAACTGAAAAGTGCAGGGCATTTGATGTGACAGGAACGTGGGGCCGGTGGTCAAAAGGGCCCGGAGTTAGATCTGGGAGAAGGGGGGCGTTGAATGTGAGATTATTATATCAACATGCTGAGCCTGTAATCAAACACACAATAGCTGATGCTTCAGATACTGAACTGGTCTACAGAAGGCCAGTTTATTGCCTCTTTAGTCAGCACAACAGTTTTCAGCGGTGACTTGATCGCAAAAGGGTTTTCTAATGATTAATTAGCCTTTAAAAATGATAAACTTGGAATAGAAAACACAATGTGCTGTTGCAACACAGGACTGATTGTGGCTGAAAGAATGACCGTTTGTACGCCTATATAGATAAACAGTTAAAAATCTGCACTTTATAGCTGCAATAGATTCTTAATGTCGACCGTGTTTTTATGATGAATATAATGTTCTTTTAATGGACACAAATTGTGCTGTCCTTTTGAAAACCAGGACATTTCTAAGCAAGCCCAAACTTTTGAACTGAAGCGTTTGTATACTGTGGGTGGTCGGTTCCTATAGGTTTATCAAGAAACATCCTAACATAGGTGTCTATACTATATATATGCTAATGTTCACATCATATATAATACCGTGTATTTCATTAACACAAACTCATTTACATCCTTATCTTTTATAGATAATTCACATGTTGCATCAAGCTAAAGATTTCAACATTTTAAGTGACTCCTTGAGAGGTCTGAATAGTTAACTGATACTTAGTTTGGGAGTTATTGACTGAGCTGTGCACATTCAGCAAATTATGAAATGATTACAAGCTTGCATGTTTGCTGTTGGTGTGTGCTCTGACTTAGAGAGAAATCAGATTGGCTGGTGTTAACACAATTTAATGTATTGCAATTGTGGTGAGATTTGAGAAACAGTGAAAATTACTTACTTTAATGCACTAGTTCACCGTAATGTTCTGATGCAATTTGGATGCAATTTCTGTTGTGCCATATTTTCTCCAGCTGATGATGACTGTCTTCACTGTGTTCCACGGTATAACTAATGCTTTAGAAATTATTTTGTACCCTTTATATCTTTCAACAATGAGATCCCTCTGATGCTTTGGAAGCTCTCTGCGGACCGTGGCTTTTGCTCTGAGATGCAACTAAGAAAATGTCAGGAAAATCCTACTGGAACAGCTGACCTTTATTTGTGATTAATCAGAGTCACTTTAAATGATGACAGGTGTGTAATAACTTCTATTTAACATGAGTTTGACTGTGATTGGTTAATTCTGAACACAGCCACATCCCCACTTTTGAGAGGGTGTGCACACTTATGCAACCAGGTTGTTATGAAGTTTTTATTTTCCCCTTTCAAATAGTTCAGTATCTTTTTTCAATTGAATTGTTCACGTCATAGGTCACATTGAAGGTTGGAACATTTCTGAGTTTTTTTTTCACCAAATTCAGCCTTTTCAATCTTGACAATTAATTTGCACTTGATTTGCATCACCTCGTGTGTCGTCTGAACTGTAATTTGAGCAGAACTTTTTATAATGAGTAGCACAGAAACACAGGGAGTACATGAGACCTGCTGGCTGTGGCTGTACCAGGGTGAGGAATAGGCAGATTAATCATTTTTACAGGCTCTTGATGGTATTTGTGTTCCCTTGGCAGTCGCTCCTGGATCGGGTCAATGTAATTCCCGGCCTGGCTGGCGTCCGTGAAGCTGATATCCAAATGACTTGACACCCTGCTTGGTCCTTCCTGGGGAGTTGCTTGACAAGAGCACATCACCGGAGAGAGGATGAGTGGGGCCGCCCTGCTAAAGTCTTCATCATTAAAAACCCATTTGGCCTGCGGGGATACAGATTTGTTCTAATCTGCACACTATTGTTGCTGGTGGAAGAGAGTCATGGCAAGTCATCAGCAATCAGAGGACCGGGTCTGAGAGCTGATTGGTTATAGAGGACCGGGTCTGAGAGCTGATTGGTTATAGAGAGGACCGGGTCTGAGAGCTGATTGGTTATAGAGGACCGGGTCTGAGAGCTGATTGGTTATAGAGAGGACCGGTCTGAGACACAGAATAAGCACAGACTGCTGTAAGGATTTTAATTAAATGTTTAGTTTTGTTTTAATGGCTATATAAATGGCCAGCTATGTGTTGGAAGTTTGGATTGCCATGACAACTGGTTGAGAGCAAGAAAGAAGAAGACAAGATCACCTTTGTCTGGCTGAAGCTGCAACTGTTATTCTCACAATTCTTCTCACCTCCAGATTTTGTGATATTTCCTTGCCTCATCTCGCCGTCTTGTTGAATACAGTCTACGGTTCAGACAGGTCCTCTGATTCACAGTCAGACAAGCCTTTCAGCTCCTTAATACTCTGCTTGCTTAACCAGAATATTATTGTTTATTGGGATTTTGTGCCAATAAAAAATGGCTTCAAAAAATACATTTGATTAATCGATATGATAACAATGTATTGTGAACGTTTTGTATTGATAAAATAATGTATTGTGATTGTATTGGATTGTTATAATATTATATTATCATTATAATGTATTGTTTGAATTGTGATTATATCGTGCTGTGATAATAATGTATTGTGATTATAATGTATTGTGATTATCGTGTTGTGATTATATCGTGCTGTGATAATAATGTATTGTGATTATATCGTGTTGTGATTATACTGTACTGTGATTATATCGTGTTGTGATTATACTGTACTGTGATTATATCGTGTTGTGATAATAATGTATTGTGATTATATCGTGTTGTGATTATACTGTACTGTGATTATATCGTGTTGTGATTATACTGTACTGTGATTATATCGTGTTGTGATAATAATGTATTCTGATTATATCGTGTTGTGATTATATCGTGCTGTGATAATAATGTATTGTGATTATATCGTGTTGTGATAATAATGTATTGTGATTATATCGTGTTGTGATTATACTGTACTGTGATTATATCGTGTTGTGATTATATCGTGTTGTGATTATGTTGTGTTGTGATTATATTGTGTTGTGATTATATCGTGCAGTGAGGCCCCTGGCTATTGCCTATGCTGATATTATTGTTGCTCTGTGTCATTCATTTGTGGCACCAGTCAGACTGACTTTTGAGGGGATCATGTCAGACGGCATGGCAGTGATTTTCCCGGTCAGATTCTTGACCTCAGAGCAAATGACTGTCATTTCATCCATGCATTCCTCACTGCATTGATCCAAAACATAGTAATCTGAGGATGGGTTCTGGTGGAGATGATTAGATTCTGTTAGGGTTGTCTCTGTGTGATAGGTTAGCTGTTGCTTCAGTAATAGTATGAGATCAACCTTGTTGGCTGGAGCAAACCACAGGAATCGTTCGTTTCCTGTGTCAGACCCTCAGTATTAGCTCTGATTTGTCTATGACCTCTTACTAATCTAATGGGTCCAGTTTGTCATCACCTAAAAATCCCTTAGTCTTACAAAATGTTATAACTGCATTTATTTTATTTTTTTATTGTAGAAAGACTGGCTGAAACAAATCATTATTTCCAACACTACAGTCACATTAGAACCCAGGAGACGATTGTATAACCAATCTCTATTATATAGAAATACACAATGACTGTGTAGTCTTAATCTTTGACTCTTTCTCTCCCTCATTTCTCTATCTTACACAGTTAAGTTCTAAATTGATTTGCATTTTACTCCATTTAATACCCAAACATGTCTTGGTGGCAAAACCTTTGTTGGCAATCACAGAGGTCCACCAGGTTTGCACACATCTCAGGGGGGATTTTGTTCCACTCCTCTTTGCAGATCCTCTCCAAGTCATTAAGGTTTCCAGGCTGACGTTTGGCAGCTCGAACCTTCAGCTCCTTCCACAGATTTTCTATGGGATTAAGGTCTGGAGACTGACTAAGCCACTCCAGGACCTTAATATGCTTCTTCTTGAACCACTCCTTTGTTGCCTTGGCCGTGTGTGTTGGGTCATTGTCATGCTGGAACACCCATCCATGACCCATTTTCAATGCCCTGGCTGAGAAAAGGAGGTTCTCCCCAAGATTTGACGGTACATGGACCCATCCATCGTCCCTTTGATGTGGTGTTGTTGTTCTGTCCTCTTAGCAGAAAAACACCCCCAAAGCATAATGTTTCCACCTTAATGTTTGACGGTGGGGATGGTGTTCTTGGGGTCACAGGTAGCATTCTTCCTCCTCCAAACAAGGTTCAAATAAACCTGCTGTAAAAATGTCAGTGGGCAAACGTACAAAATCAGCAGGGGATCAAATACTTTCTCCCTTCACTGTATCTCTTTCTCTGTTCCTCTTCCTATTTCTTTTCTTGTCAGACTATTAGGTGTCAGTTTATCTTCCATATTCTCTTCGGCAATAGGCCACAAAGATCTCAGGAAGACACTTTACACGTTTCTTTTCTTTCATCCCATAATATCCCATCTCTGGCTGGCTGGCACATGTAATATTCGGCCCTAGTGGAAAGCGCCTGCCTTCATTCAGGTTTTATCAATCTCCTAGTGATGAGGATAATTGCTCACTGCCCTCGCCTGGGTAATTGTCTTTTGATTGAGGTCATCAGGACAATCAAAGCCAGCGAGAGGCGACAACAGCGCTACCGGTGAGAAACCTGAGATGGTGTAGTGGGAAGGAGACAGAAAGAAGGGAGGAGAGACAGAGGATGAAGTGAGGAGAGACGGAGGAAAAGGAAAAAGAGGAGAGAGACAGAGGAAAAGGAAGAAGAGAGAGAGACAGAGGTAGAAGAGGAAGAAGGGAGAGAGACAGAGGTAGAAGAGGAAGAAGGGAGAGAGAGGGGTAGAGGAAGATGGGAAGAGAGAGACAGAAGAAGAGGAAGAAGTGAGGAGAGAGACAGAGGAAGAGGCAGAGAGAAGAGTGACAGAAACTAGAGCGGGAAAGAGACAGAAAAATGTGGGGAGACTTGTTGAAAACTCATCCTAGATGACATGCTGGCAGAAAGAGCTTTGTTTACCCCAACTAAAGCCCTATGTGGTCTAAAGCCGTTTTGGCTCTGCTATTACTGAAACCTCACTGAAACCCCTCGCTCTGACATAAATGGGACACAATCCCCTAGCACACTACATCTGACCAGTATGCAGCTTGTTCAGTAGCAGTGCCCTGTGTTGGGTATAGGGTCCCATTTTGGACGGGCTCTGTGTATGTTCTATTACAGATTCTTGTTATGGAGCTGGATGGGATGGAATGGTGGGAGGAGATGACTGAGGACAACTACACCACTTTACCTTTCAATCAGGGCTTTGGCTTTTCAAACTAGTGCATGAAAATGTGATGGAAGTAATTGTCTGAAATATACACAGTTTGACATTCAACAGTTTCACACGTGCAGTCGATCTAAATGGCTGCCAATGTGTAACAAGTTGAGGTGTTAAATTACAAAAACTATAATCAAAGTTGATTTCTTTTTCACATTCATGCCGTGCTAAATGTGAGAGATGAAGTGTTACTGAAGTGTTACTGAAGTGTTGAGATACATTTTTAGGTTTGTTTCTCTTAGCATTTAGCTGGGTCCGCTTAACCTAAAGTGTAATTAAGTTACATAACATTTAGGTTTGTTTCTCTTAGCATTTAGCTGGGTCCGCTTAACCTAAAGTGTAATTCAGTTGCTTAACATTTAGGTTTGTTTCTCTTTGCATTTAGCTGGGTCCGCTTAACTTAAAGTGTAATTCAGTTGCTTAACATTTAGCGAGATGCTAAGAGGTTTCGGGTTAGGGATTTCCTCCCAACCCTTGAATTGAGTTCTTGTAGTGAACCTCACTTGTTTCTCCAGTGCACTCAGTGCACCGGCATTTGGAACACATGCTCAGGTATGAATTAGCTCTGGCATCTGGAACACATGCTCAGGTATAAATTAGCTCTGGCATCTGGAACACATGCTCAGGTATAAATTAGCACTGGCATTTGGAACACATGCTCAGATATGAATTAGCTATGGTATTTGGAACACATGCTCAGGTATGAATTAGCTCTGGCATTTGGAACACATGCTCAGGTATAAATTAGCACTGGCATTTGGAACACATGCTCAGGTATGAATTAGCTCTGGCATTTGGAACACATGCTCAGGTATAAATTAGCTCTGGTATTTGGAACACATGCTCAGGTATAAATTAGCACTGGCATTTGGAACACATGCTCCAGTATAAATTAGCACTGGCATTTGGAACACATGCTCCGGTATAAATTAGCACTGGCATTTGGAACACATGCTCCGGTATAAATAAGCACTGGCATCTGGAACACATCCTCAGGTATAAATTAGCACTGGCTTTTGGAACACATGCTCAGGTATACATTAGCACTGGCATTTGGAACACATGCTCAGGTATGAATTAGCTATGGTATTTGGAACACATGCTCAGGTATGAATTAGCTCTGGCATTTGGAACACATGCTCAGGTATAAATTAGCTCTGGTATTTGGAACACATGCTCAGGTATAAATTAGCACTGGCATTTGGAACACATGCTCCAGTATAAATTAGCACTGGCATTTGGAACACATGCTCCGGTATAAATTAGCACTGGCATTTGGAACACATGCTCCGGTATAAATAAGCACTGGCATCTGGAACACATGCTCAGGTATAAATTAGCACTGGCATTTGGAACACATGCTCAGGTATAAATTAGCACTGGCATTTGGAACACATGCTCAGGTATAAATTAGCTCTGGTATTTGGAACACATGCTCCAGTATAAATTAGCACTGGCATTTGGAACACATGCTCAGGTATAAATTAGCACTGGCATTTGGAACACATGCTCAGGTATAAATTAGCACTGGCATTTGGAACACATGCTCCAGTATAAATTAGCTCTGGCATTTGGAACACATGCTCAGGTATAAATTAGCACTGGCATTTGGAACACATGCTCCAGTATAAATTAGCTCTGGCATTTGGAACACATGCTCAGGTATAAATTAGCACTGGCATTTGGAACACATGCTCCAGTATAAATTAGCTCTGGCATCTGGAACACATGCTCAGGTATAAATTAGCACTGGCATTTGGAACACATGCTCCAGTATAAATTAGCTCTGGCATTTGGAACACATGAATTATCACAGGGTTTTTGTCTGGTTTGAGGTCAGGAAGTGTTAAACAGTTTGTAGCTTAATACTGCTTTTCTCACGTTTTGAACTTAATCCTCCACGATCCCAGGGATTAATTCCTCCAGCATGTAAAGTGCAACTTATTTTAAAGAAGCTTATCAGCCTACACATGTCTTTAAAGAGCATCGTTCTACATCAATAAACACTGTTAGATTTGTTCTTCTGGCAGATTAGCTTCCGGTTTTACTTTTCTCCTTCTCTGTCTAAAAGCAACCCCAGGTGATTCCGAGTTGAGTCTATCTCTTTTCATTGTCCTGATGGCAGGTATTTCACCAGATCGTCGGACATTTCTTTAAAATAGATTGTAGAAACACAGTCGTGTTTAGAAAGCTACTGGAGGTGTACCTCTATTTAATTAAAGTTGTATTGTCACACTGACATGATTCACAAACAGATCTACATCATCTGGCCTGACTGAACCAGAGTCAGATCTTTATTTAATTTCAGATGTATTCCTCTTATTAGAGGAGCTCTTTGATGTTATGCTGGTTTCCACAGCAGCAGATGTTTCCTTTGTGTGTGTGTGTTGTGTGTGTGTGTGTGTGTGTGTGTGTGTGCGTGTGTGTGTGTGTGTGTGTGTGTGTGTGTGTGTGTGTGTGTGTGTGTGTGTGTGTGTGTGTGTGTGTGTGTGTGTGTGTGTGTTGTGCGTGTGCGTGTGCGTGTGCGTGTGTGTGTGTGTGTGTGTGTGTGTGTGTGTGTGTGTGTGTGTGTGTGTGTGCATGCGATGTGCACAAGTGTAAGCGTTGCAACCTGATTAGATGAGGAATCCTTAAAGGTTATTTAGTATGGGTAACGATATGTGGAACCATAATGATTAAATGAAACCTTCACAGAAAAACATTTGTTTACGTTGTTGTGTTGGTTCTGGACAAAACCCTGTCCTTTATACCTGAGAACTCATTTTAAAGCAGAGGGGTTTTATTCCCAATGTTCACAGTGTATGTTACTGCTAACTGCTGATTGGTTCCAACGCTCAGTGATTTGACAGGAATTAAATAATATCCTTCATATGTCATTGCAGCGGTAAACACGAACACCTTTACAAAACTCCAGTTGTTTTCAGACTTGACACAACAAATCCAGCATTGGGTGACATCATTACAAATCACCTTAAAGACAAGGCACACTGGAACAAATTCATACATCAGCCACTCCTTTAAGGACAGCATATGCATTTGTTCTGATTGTGTGAATTTAAAACGTGATGATTTTGCTGTCGAATTCTGGGGATTAGATTAGTAGTTGTTGTGGTGTGTGAATCCTAATTGATTTATTAGGTTCATGTTATATATTCTAATTTACCTACCGATTGCACATTGTATCTGACCTGAGCATTTCAGTTGATCTAATATGTTGGTTAATGCCATTAAGTTATGTCATTACCTATCACATTTAGCTCTGGTCAGTGGGGATGCCTTCTAAGAAACAGAAAACACTGTCTTGTTGGAGAGCAGTTTACCGAATCACTTAGTATTTTTGAATCATCTCCAGTTTTTGTTGCTGACTGGATTAATGTGCTTTTTGTCTGTCAGATAAGGATTGCAAATAACATATGATTATTCAAAATGTACTACAAAGAATAATTCAGAAGCATTCTCCATAAATATTCTGTGAAGATCCTTAACGATGGAAGGATTGTAAATATAATTGAACCAATTTTTGGAACTCGATTCAGTCTCAATGATCCTTTTTTTAACCTTGAAATAAATGTTCTGTTTTCCCCTAAGAGGGTCACATCTCGTCAAATACTCTCAGCTACTATTTCGACCCTGTAAGACATTTAGATTTTCGGGAAACTTTTGACACTCTTAAGCTTTCGATTGTGTTATTTCAGAAGCAGATTGAAACATTTGTCTCAGAACGTCTTTCTGTGCTGGGTTGAACATTTCCTCTGTTTTCCTGTTAACCTCACAGCTCACATTCAGCCGCGCTCCAACAGCCTCAAACACAAACATACCCTAACTGAATAAATACATTGTGATGTGCAATCCCAGACATTGACACGTCGTATCTATCACAGTTGAAATGTTATTTCACAAAGATATTTAAATTCCTGTGTGACCTGACAGAGACCCTCACAGAAATAGTCTGGGTGTGAAACACAACTCAAAGCACAATAACACTTCCTCTTACATTATTATTATAGTCTCTAGTAACCCAAGCTGCTGACTGGTTCCTCTAAAACCGCTGACTGTTTCCTCTAATACCGCTGACTGTTTCCTCTAATACAGCTGACTGTTTCCTCTAATACAGCTGTCTGTTTCCTCTAATACCGCTGACTGTTTCCTCTAATACCGCTGACTGTTTCCTCTAATACCGCTGACTGTTTCCTCTAATACCGCTGACTGTTTCCTCTAATACCGCTGACTGTTTCCTCTAATACAGCTGACTGTTTCCTCTAATACCGCTAACTGTTTCCTCTAATACTGCTGACTGTTTCCTCTAATACCGCTGACTCTAATACCGCTGACTGTTTCCTCTAATACAGCTGACTGTTTCCTCTAATACAGCTGACTGTTTCCTCTAATACCGCTGACTGTTTCCTCTAATACCGCTGACTGTTTCCTCTAATACCGCTGACTGTTTCCTCTAATACAGCTGTTTCCTCATTGACTCCTCCTACTTTGACCTTTGACTGTAGACTCACCCCCATTACTCCCTGATTGACTCCTCCTACTTTGACCTTTGATCGTAGACTGTATGTTTATTCAATAGTAAAATAATTGTAATACCGCATATTCTCTTTCTTGCATCAATTTTGACATTGAAACATGAGATCTTATTTTTTGTGTTGTTTAAAATACAGCTAAATGACATAAATCAGTTAAGACCTGATATTGTTTATGTCATGTGGAACATTGTGATGAGATGTCTCTGACAGAAGTCATGTCAGAAAATTACAATACTCAGAGAACAAAGTACATCTAAAAACAGAAGTTTATTTTCTGTTTCTGCAGCTGCCCCCAGTTATTTTTCACTTTCCACTATCCAATATTGTGGATAAACATACTGCTTTGTCTGGTGATGGTAAAATGTCAGGATCCAGTGCTGAGGTTTAGTGAACTTTAGTGCTACTGAACCCACCCGCCACACCCACCAAATTAAGGTTAACATACCTCAAAATTGCCTCAAAAACTAGTTTCCTGACTTCTACAAACCGTCAAGACAACTGAACACACCTAAATACAGATAGTCCATACATGGCTCCATGACAACTAAATGCTTGGAATACAATGTCACCATGCCAACCCAGGTGCCCCATATATATCGCCATGACAACCCAGGTGCTCCATATATGTCACCATGACAACCCAGGTGCTCGATATATGTCACCATGACAACCCAGGTGTTCCATATATGTCACCATGATACATTACGTTCTCCATGAGTCTGGCTGTCCTGCCAATATTTTCCGGCAGTATGAAATCTGTTGTGTTACCAGTTCTATTGGTAGCTTAATGAGTTGTTATTCCCTGCCGTCTCTAGTACAATGTCTGTTGTGGAGAACTTCTCCCACATCCACTCTGATCTTCTCCAGGGTAAACTCACACAGCAGCAGTGAGTACACAAGTCAGGAGACTGGCATTGACAAACACTTCCCTTACTGCAGGCATCTCCTGATATGACAGGGACATCATTTACATCATCACACTGAACAAGGACTGAAGAATGCATCGCTCTTTTCCAATAATGAGGCACATATAAATATTTCAGACATTACCAAGCACAGGATTTGCAGATGATGAACAGCCAATGTGTAGCTGGAGCTAAAACAACCCAGAGAGGCTGCAATGGTTCCCAACAGACCCTCACTCCAGCAGTTAGTGCACCACTCCATCTGACAGAGAATACACAATGCACTGGTCATAGACGGAGAACCAATATACTCTGGTCAGACGTGTGCCCTACTGGATAATATAGCATGTCATTTGGGGAATCTGGGGGCAAAATGTTTCTTAGTGCTTTCTGCTCTTTATCATCTTATCTCTCAACAAAGTAGTAAAAAAATGATATTCCTTCTCTAGCATTTTACCGACCAACAAAGTTGGAAAGATATATAGACAGAGATAGATTGAGATAGAAAGAGATAGCAATAGAGAGACAGAGATAAGCTGAGATAGTGATGTACAGAGATAGCAATAGAGAGACAGAGATAAGCTGAGACAGTGATGTACAGAGATAGCAATAGAGAGACAGAGATAAGCTGAGACAGTGATGTACAGAGATAGCAATAGAGAGACAGAGATAAGCTGAGATAGTGATGTACAGAGATAGCAATAGAGAGACAGAGATAAGCTGAGATAGTGATGTACAGAGATAGCAATAGAGAGACAGAGATAAGCTGAGATAGTGATGTACAGAGATAGCAATAGAGAGACAGAGATAAGCTGAGATAGTGATGTACAGAGATAGCAATAGAGAGACAGTGATGTACAGAGATAGCAATAGAGAGACAGTGATGTACAGAGATAGCAATAGAGAGACAGTGATGTACAGAGATAGCAATAGAGAGACAGAGATAAGCTGAGATAGTGATGTACAGAGATAGCGATAGAGAGACAGAGATGGACAGGCAGAGATGGACAGACGGAGATGGACAGACGGAGATGGAGAGGCAGATATGGAGAGGCAGATATGGACATATATAGCGATGGAGAGAGATTGAGATGGAGAGAGATTGAGATTGAGAGAGACAGTAATGGAGAGTACGTATGCAAATATAACACCCTATTTAGACATCTAACACCATTTCGCCTCGACAAGCCGTGGGTGGTATTTTAAAAATAGGACAACAAGAACTAACCTGTATGATACTAATTTATCCATTATTTTAGTCCTCAGAAATGGTTTGTAAATCGTTTCTGCATACATTTCAACTAAAATGTTAAGAGATGTTGATTTTAGTCCTATTTATAGGTGAACTTGAATGATTTTTCACTTTTTGCAGAATGATTCAATAGTTCCTTTAGTTGTTGGGATATAACTGTATATATTTACTCAAGGTCTTAGTATTTGTACAAATGTTTGAATAAAAACCTCAGAAACGAGTACGGTAACAATGTTTTCAGTACAATACAATAGAGAGTTTCTGGAGAATAAAGAGTAAACTATGTCTTTAGTAGTTTTTCAGAGATCTGGACATGTTTTGGCTTGTTACTTGACTTGGTTTGAGCTGTAGATTTATCCAGTACCTTTCTCTCATCTTCTCTCACCTCAGTCCACTCTCACTGCCCCAAGCACACATACCTGGTGTTCCAGGGTCTGGATACACATTTACTGGGTGTCAGGGTGGAGGTCTGGCAAGCCAAAAATACTCAACTTTAATTGGACATGTCTCAATGTTAACTGCAAGTGTCCAGGTGTCAGCAAAGGTTGCTCATTTGGACATGATTGAGGACTAGCTGTCACAGCATCTGGATGGGCTCGGAGAAAGTCGTTCCGTTTTGATTTTTTGGTGACTTAGTACGTTGTTTTTGGCGAGAGGAAGATGCAGACCATGCTGGAAAAAACTGTCTGATGCGATAGCTGATATTCCCAACGTGCAACTGTGTGACAGGTCAGAATTAAATACCTGCAGGGCATTGTTGTAGTGATGGACGAAAAGGTTTCTAGTTCTGTGTAACTCTAGAAACTAGTTGTTTAGCCTGTATGTTCTTTCCAAAGTTATTTTAAGGGCGATGACGATGATTCCGTCAGTTTTGAACCCAGGGCTCTGCTCTCAGGGGACCAATAGATATTGTAGCGCGTAGATGGTCTCTGTAGTAATTGTTCTGACCTTGAGCAAGGCAGTTCATCTTAATTGCTCAGGATGCCAATGTTGCAGCCCTCTGGTCCGAACTAAGTTGTTGGGTTAAATGTGGAAGATACTTTTTTCATTTGGGTAATTTTCTTTGTCCTCTAATCCTGTCAGGATTGTGTTGAAAGCAGGGGCCGAGGATTTACTGCTATTAATGCTAAACTCCCATTTAGAGACAACACAGTCGAACTGCCTCTAAAGCTTCTTCTAATTCTCCCATTTACAGACAACACAGTCCAGCTGCCTCTAAAGCTGCCTCTAATTCTCTAATTTAGAGACAAAACAGTCCAGCTGCCTCTAAAGCTTCCTCTAATTCTCCCATTTACAAACAACACAGTCCAGCTGCCTCTAAAGCTGCCTCTAATTCTCTAATTTAGAGACAACACAGTCCAGCTGTCTCTAAAGCTTCCTCTAATTTTCCCATTTAGAGACAACACAGTCCAGCTGCCTCTAAAGCTGCCTCTAATTCTCTAATTTAGAGACACCACAGTCCAGCTGCCTCTAAAGCTGCCTCTAATTGGGAGCCAGCAGAAACATAAAGAACACTAGCAATCTGCAGTCTGATAATGAATCAGCATTACCTTCATTTTCACTTCATGTTGTGGTGTGACATTATATAAATAACCAGAACCGCCAGCTCAGTAACAACAAGTCCAAATACTAAAAGATTAGATTTGTGTTAAACCATTTTCTATGTTATGTATATCTGTGTGGCATGGCATCTCTTTAATTAACCAATGTACATGCAAAAACACAGATATTTACACAAACCAATAGGAAGCTCTACTTGTAGCTGAGCATGCTGGGTAGTGATGGTATGCCTCAATCTCAGTTTCGTAAACTAAGAATTATCCTCACATTTGCTTTATCGAATTCATCAAACCGTGGCTAATAATAGAGCCATTAATTCCATAAAGTATTCAAGGCATTGCTACGCTCCATCAGACAGGACAGCAGGAATGAATGTGGATGCTGATTGACCAGTGGGTTCTGGGTTCTAACCCACAATGCAGGAGGTCATCTGAGCAGTGGGTTCTGGGTTCTAACCCACAATGCAGGAGGTCATCTGAGCAGTGGGTTCTGGGTTCTAACCCACAATGCAGGAGGTCATCTGAGCAGTGGGTTCTGGGTTCTAACCCACAATGCAGGAGGTCATGTGAGCAGTGGGTTCTGGGTTCTAACCCACAATGCAGGAGTTTGTGTGAGCTAGATGATAGTTAGACTGTACCAACTAGATATATAATGTCTGTAACAGCGTAGTAAGGCTCTACAGTCTAGATAGATAATGTCTGTAAGAGCGTAGTAAGACTCTACAGTCTAGATAGATAATGTCTGTAACAGCGTAGTAAGACTCTACAGACTAGATAGATAATGTCTGTAACAGCGTAGTAAGACTCTACAGACTAGATAGATAATGTCTGTAAGAGCGTAGTAAGGCTCTACAGTCTAGATAGATAATGTCTGTAACAGCGTAGTAAGACTCTACAGACTAGATAGATAATGTCTGTAACAGCGTAGTAAGACTCTACAGACTAGATAGATAATGTCTGTAACAGCGTAGTAAGACTCTACAGACTAGATAGATAATGTCTGTAAGAGCGTAGTAAGGCTCTACAGACTACATAGATAATGTCTATAACAGCGTAGTAAGGCTCTACAGACTAGATAGATAATGTCTTTAACAGCGTAGTAAGACTCTACAGTCTAGATAGATAATGTCTGTAACAGCGTAGTAAGGCTCTACAGACTAGATAGATAATGTCTGTAACAGCGTAGTAAGGCTCTACAGACTAGATAGATTATATGTGTAACAGCGTAGTAATGCTCTACAGACTAGATAGATCATGTCTGTAACAGCGTAGTAATTCTCTAAAGACTAGATAGATTATATCCGTTTAATGCTGTGACCTCTTTATAGAAGTCTTCCCTTGGACAGCATTTCTGTTCATAAGGGGTAAAGCTGTCCTAGGGAGGTCTCAGCTGTGGAGATGTCGGAGCTTCCCCATGGGAGAGATTATATGCCTGGATCTGCCTCTTCTAATTAATGAGATGCTCTGAGACCGTATTACCTGTGTCAGGGCTTCCCTCTCCACATATTCCACATTAACTAGCACACCTGCTCATCAAGCATCTGACCAATTGATCAGGTGTGTCAGAGCAGGGTAAAGATATGAAGCTTCTGGGAAGAGGGTTGGGTCTGCAAGACCCAGGAATAGGAGGCTATTATCACTTAATCTTCTATAAATATATCCAGCAAATGCAGATTTTTACAAAAAAGTTATGGCATAATTCCACTTCGTTGTGGAGCAAATAGATAGGTGTGGTCTCTGGAGGTGGGTGGAGCAAATAGATAGGTGTGGTCTCTGGAGGTGGGGGGAGCAGATAGATAGGTGGGTCTCTGGAGGTGGGTAGGTGTGGTCTCTGGAGCAGATGTGTAGGTGTGGTCTCTGGAGCAGATGTGTAGGTGTGGTCTCTGGAGGTGGGTAAGTGTGGTCTCTGGAGGTTGGTAGGTGTGGTCTCTGGAGGTGGGTAGGTGTGGTCTCTGGAGCAGATGGGTAGATGTGGTCTTTGGAGGTGGGTAGGTGTGGTCTCTGGAGGTGGGTAGGTGTGGTCTCTGGAGCAGATGTGTAGATGTGGTCTCTGGAGGTGGGTAGGTGTGGTCTCTGGAGGTTGGTAGGTGTGGTCTCTGGAGGTGGGTAGGTGTGGTCTCTGGAGCAGATGGGTAGATGTGGTCTTTGGAGGTGGGTATGTGTGGTCTCTGGAGGTGGGTAGGTGTGGTCTCTGGAGGTGGGTAGGTGTGGTCTCTGGAGCAGATGTGTAGATGTGGTCTCTGGAGGTGGGTAGGTGTGGTCTCTGGAGGTGGGTAGGTGTGGTCTCTGGAGGTGGGTAGGTGTGGTCTCTGGAGCAGATGGGTAGGTGTGGTCTCTGGAGGTTGGTGGATCAGATTTCTTAACACTTCAAAGCTGCCCAGCGTGTCAGTCTGTCACCTCTGCACCTCGTTCAATTTTCATGTTTCAGCAGAAGTGAGAGTGAATATGGGCGGTATGTGATCCGACTATATAATACAGCAGAGATATAGATATGGAAGCTCTCAGTGGGAGAAACCCACAGTTTCAAATGAATATCTCCATTTCTCTCAATTTCATTTTTTAAAATTTCTTTCCATCTACATTAAAATGTTAACATGCTTTGTTGCACTGGAATAAGTATTTATTATTGTCAAAGCAATAATAATTAACACAAGTGAAATGAACAAGAAATAATTCTTAATATAAATTACACAGTTCAGATCATCAACCATGTTCTTCTAAATGAGCTTCTGAGTTTTTCTTTCTTTTTGGTCATCTTTTCACTCCTCAAAATTGCTTTTCCTTAGTTTTTGGTCCTTCTGTTTTCTCTTCTTCTCTCTTTTCATTTGTTCAACCTCTTGTCATCATTTCCCTACAACATCATTGGTCTCTTGTCGGTACTTCAGTTCCACAGAAAGTGGATCTTCAATTATGTCCGGCGGGCAGACAAATCGTTATAAATTATAATAATAATAAAAGGCTGAATTGATTTTATATCTGGACAATCAAAGCTCTGCATTGTCCTAATGACTGCCTGGTGATCTATCCTACATAAAGCAGTAAACACGGGTAGAGGTTGTGGTGTGGTTGTGGCAGTGACCAAAAGAGTTTCTCTGTTGTGCTCCTCTTGTCTATCCAATGTGTGGAACACACACACACACACACACACACACACACACACACACACACACACACACACACACACACACACACACACACACACACACACACACACACAGTGTGAAATGAGCAAGCAGAGTCGAGTGCTGACAGGTCTGGCAGTGCAGAGGCAGAGGCAGAGAGGCTTGGCTGATGTTGACCAGTCAAGTGAGATAAACTGACTGGCTGACTGAATTACTGACGGACTAACTGACTGATGTTGATCTGTGAAGTCAGAAACTGACTGACTGTTGACCAGTAACGTCAGATAAACCGAACGGCAAATGTAATAACTGATTCTCTGACTGACTGATGGTGACCGGTAAAGTGATATAAACTGACCGGCTAATTAATTTAATTAGTAATTTCTTGATGATGAGTGCATTGATTAAATGTGATCTGACAGTTTTAGACAAAAATATAACCAGTTTTTAATGCCTGTGGAGGCCAGAGCCGAGGGTTGGGAAGTTCTGCTGTCAGTTATTAAAATGTAAGGTATTTAGAGGCACTCTGAAAGAGTCTGGCTTGTTTCAGGTTCCATGATTGGGTTCCACTGGCGCATATCAAAGTGTCAGTAAGTGGAGACGAAGTTTCCAGGCAATATGTTTGTTCCGTTTTTCCACATTGCCTTGTTTATTTTGTTTTCAGACAGTTTGTATGTTTCTGTTTGATGACATCCGGTTTATTGTGGAATTAAGAAGTGTTAGATGATGAATAGGAACAGGCAGGACAGGGAGGCAGTGGTTCAGTTAGGCATGACTAAAATAAACACACTTTACTGTTTCTGTTCGTTCAATGCAGACAGACTGAAGTGCCAAATATAATGTCTGTTTTTTAGCAGGGTTCACATACTGTTATTAAAACAATGATAATATGTTCTGGAGAAGGGAAGGAGATCAGAGGAGGATGAGAAGAAAATGTAGGAGGCTCAAGAGAAGAGAGGAGCAAGGAAGTCTGGCATGTAGAAATATGTTCCCTAACGCTGATTTTATTTCAGTCTTCAGCACGGCATAGAGGAGGTCACACTGCCCAGTTGTTTAATGAAATGACCCAGTCTAATGAAGTCTGACAGAACGGGCGTGGAGTCCGGAATAGCGACTGGCAGACAGAACCTAACAAAACAAGAGGTTCTGATCTAACCATTCCCTCCCTGGGGGAATCAAACCCACAACCCTGGAGTTGAAAGCACCATGCTTGACCGGCTCAGCTACACTGGACGTTGACATGCTGTTGTCTTCCTGTCTCCAGGTGCTGCCTTAATGACGGATCACACCTGTAAACATCACTACTGAAGGGGCATGGGGTCGCCGTGGATACCACTCGTCTTGCTGTCTGTCATCAGTGGCCTTTCAGGTAGGTGCTCTGTCATTGGATGTGCCCACTATGCTGTGCTAAGTGATGAGCCAAAGGTTTGACTGCCTTGTTATCTAGCCGTTCTTATGACAGTCTGGCACAGATGATGGTTGGCACAGATGTGAACAGCCAAGGGGTTCAGTTCTAAATCACACACTCCTGGACAGTGCACTTCTTATGACAAGACCCATATGGTCTGTGGTCAAACAAAGGGCACTACAAAGGGAATACACTTTGGTAGTAGGGTGCTAATGGGATACCTGAGATGTACATGCTACCGTAACAGAGTTTGGATGGTGCAGTAGGCTGGAGATCTGTGGGGCTGAACTGGTTGGAGGTTGTGGCTGGAGATCTGTGGGGCTGAACTGGTTGGAGGTTGTGGCTGGAGATCTGTGGGGCTGAACTGGTTTAGGTTGTGGCTGGAGATCTGTGGGGCTGAACTGGTTCAGGTTGTGGCTGGAGATCTGTGGGGCTGAACTGGTTTAGGTTGTGGCTGGAGATCTGTGGGGCTGAACTGGTTTAGGTTGTGGCTGGAGATCTGTGGGGCTGAACTGGTTCAGGTTGTGGCCGGAGATCTGTGGGGCTGAACTTGTTTAGGTTGTGGCTGGAGATCTGTGGGGCTGAACTGGTTTAGGTTGTGGCTGGAGATCTGTGGGCTGAACTGGTTTAGGTTGTGGCTGGAGATCTGTGGGGCTGAACTGGTTCAGGTTGTGGCTGGAGATCTGTGGGGCTGAACTGGTTTAGGTTGTGGTTGGAGATCTGTGGGGCTGAACTGGTTTAGGTTGTGGCTGGAGATCTGTGGGGCTGAACTGGTTCAGGTTGTGGCTGGAGATCTGTGGGGCTGAACTGGTTTAGGTGGTGGCTGGAGATCTGTGGGGCTGAACTGGTTCAGGTTGTCACGGTGGGTTTGTAAAGCAGAGGTCCTTGGTCTGTGCCGGACATGAGTGGGAACAAGGAAGCAGTTGTCGCTAGGCTAGCGGTAGCATAACGATGCGTAGCCAGTTTATTAGGTCCACCCATCTGGGGATGGATACGACCGGGAAACCATCCACAGGGAAACATGCTGATTTGGTAACATGAAGAAGTTGCTACAATCTGTATTTCAGTCGATTCATTTGATCAACCAGTTCCTTCACAGCTCTAAGATGCTGGTGAAAGGTCCAGGAACTACACAGCTTACTTAAACAGGCTTCGCTATTTTGTTCCTGTGTCACAGGTTGGAATTTTCCAGACAACAATGAATAAACTATGGCCATAAAGAGATGCACCTGGTTTGCAGCAATGTTTAGACCTGCCGTTAGTATGACACAGCAGGATTCACAGGATCTGCCGTTAGTATGACACAGCAGGATTCACAGGATCTGCCGTTAGTATGACACAGCAGGATTCACAGGATCTGCCGTTAGTATGACACAGCAGGATTCGCAGGATCTGCCGTTAGTATGACACAACAGGATTCTCAGGATCTGCCGTTAGTATGACACAGCAGGATTCACAGGATCTGCCGTTAGTATGACACAACAGGATTCACAGGATCTGCCGTTAGTATGACACAGCAGGATTCACAGGATCTGCCGTTAGTATGACACAACAGGATTCTCAGGATCTGCCGTTAGTATGACACAACAGGATTCTCAGGATCTGCCGTTAGTATGACACAACAGGATTCTCAGGATCTGCCGTTAGTATGACACAACAGGATTCTCAGGATCTGCCGTTAGTATGACACAACAGGATTCACAGGATCTGCCGTTACTATGACACAGCAAGATTCTCAGGATCTGCCGTTAGTATGACACAACAGGATTCTCAGGATCTGCCGTTAGTATGACACAGCAGGATTCTCAGGATCTGCCGTTAGTATGACACAACAGGATTCTCAGGATCTGCCGTTAGTATGACACAACAGGATTCTCAGGATCTGCCGTTAGTATGACACAGCAGCATTCACAGGATCTCATTATGTTTCCGCTCCACTGTTGTCTGATGTCAATGGAATCACCAAGAGCTGCTGCCTCTGCTTTCTGTTTCGTTATAACCTGGAGTGGCTGTCTGTTGCAGCAGCCCATCAGTGACAAGGACTGACTGTTTCATTGCACCATTCTGGTCTTCTTTCTTGTATTGGTGCATTGTGATACTGTAGCCGGCACAATTCCTGCCATTCTCGGTCAGTCACACTCATCTTGATTCTTTTGTCGCCACATTCTCTGAAATACCCCTAGACTCTTCTGTGTTTGAGAAGCCCACAAGAGCGTCCATTTCTGAGGTGCTGCAACCGGCTCGATGTCATATAGCAAACCGGGCCAGAACTAGATGTGGAGTGTTAAATGGACAGATTTCAATGACATTCGGTCTGTCTCCTTTTCTGCAGGAGTCGAGTTTGTCAGAAGTCACCATCTCCGGTCAGCCATAATTAAACTGCCGTGAGAGGATAACCAAAGTGGAAGTAACTCTTGTTTCTACTCTGGCCCCCGGCCCGGTCTGCCAGTCAATAAGTAACGCTGGGGGTCCTTGTGGTTTATGGGTGCGTAGTGGACTGCTGTCTGACAGGTATTGGATCCTGCTGTTACAGATGCCCGCTGAGATTAAGGATTGCACTGTCCTCAGGAATCTGCAAAACAAGTTCACAGTGCAAAGTCTCCCAGGTCTATTAGTGGATATTATCCAGAAACACAGCTGTGCTTTACACAACCCCACCTGTCTGTAGAAACACACCACCCGTCTGTAGAAACACACCACCCGTCTGCACAAGTGGCTTAGAGCATCTGAACATTAACCAAAAGGTTGTCTGTTTGAATCCCTGTTTTGTAGAGAAACCCAGCTATCATATCGACTCCCTGAGAGATCATTATATTCTGGCTGAAAAGCAAAAGCCAAATCTAAGTTGAACAATTAGTGAAAATTGACAATTATCTACTTTACCTTTTGACCCAGTGATTATAAAATGAAAGCACCATTATAATTTAGCATTTCTTGATTTTTTTTGACAATATTTCTTCACAAATGGGGCCAGTAGTTCGTGTGGTCTTGTGGAGCCAAATTGCGACAGTATTTAGACACTTGACAGATTTTTTCATATTACTGTACGGTGCACTGAGATGGTATAATTAGTTTCATTTGAATGTCAACTTTTTAAAATGAGATCAAACAAATTTGTTTCATGTAGCATTTGAATTTTCTAGCCAGCAATCCCAATGCAGTGTGTCATGTAGCCAGTACTGTAGTGAGTCATGTAGCCAGTACTTTAGTGAGTCATGTAGCCAGTACTGTAGTGAGTCATGTAGCCAGTACTGTAGTGAGTCATGTAGCCAGTACTGTAGTGAGTCATGTAGCCAGTACTGTAGTGAGTCATGTAGCCAGTACTGTAGTGAGTCCTGTAGCCAGTACTGTAGTGAGTCCTGTAGCCAGTACTGTAGTGAGTCATGTAGCCAGTACTGTAGTGAGTCATGTAGCCAGTACTGTAGTGAGTCCTGTAGCCAGTACTGTAGTGAGTCCTGTAGCCAGTACTGTAGTGAGTCATGTAGCCAGTACTGTAGTGAGTCATGTAGCCAGTACTGTAGTGAGTCCTGTAGCCAGTACTGTAGTGAGTCCTGTAGCCAGTACTGTAGTGAGTCATGTAGCCAGTACTGTAGTGAGTCATGTAGCCAGTACTGTAGTGAGTCATGTAGCCAGTACTGTAGTGAGTCCTGTAGCCAGTACTGTAGTGAGTCATGTAGCCAGTACTGTAGTGAGTCCTGTAGCCAGTACTGTAGTGAGTCATGTAGCCAGTACTGTAGTGAGTCATGTAGCCAGTACTGTAGTGAGTCATGAAGCCAGTACTGTAGTGAGTCATGTAGCCAGTACTGTAGAGTAGAACTACTGTAGAGTACAGTAGTTCGTGTGGTCTTGTGGAGCCAAATTGCGACAGTATTTAGACACTTGACAGATTTTTTGGAAATGACTAGCGTGTGTGTGTGGTGTGTGTGTTGTGTGTGTGTGTGTGTGTGTGTGTGTGTGTGTGTGTGTGTGTGTGTGTGTGTGTGTGTGTGTGTGTGTGTGTGTGTGTGTGCGTGCGTGCGTGCGTGCGTGCACACCTGTGGTTGACTTCTAGGCTATAGTTCAGTGTTATATAATAGTTGACTGTACCACAGTTTCTATTGATTTTCCAGATAAGCAGCCAACTCCACATGTTCACTTTCAACAGAGGACAGCATGCTATTGTTATTATTATCAATTAGAAATTGAATAATTGCCCCCATTATAACCATTGTGTTATTATATTGTAACCATTATACCCAAAACGGTTATGTTATTAGATGTGTCAGTAGTATGGCCGGGAACACCCTCCTAGAATAGCAATTACAAACTTAATGAGATATAACCAACCACATTCCAGTTTACAATTCAAGATAATTGGCATCCATCTGTGATCAATTGTAGTGGCTTTGATTACTTCAGAATAAAACAGTTGTTCATAGAGAACTATTTTGCTTGCATTTC
>CM055755.1:1137429-1164929 GCA_029465975.1 Dallia pectoralis | reverse complement strand
GCTGGCATTAAGGTTCAATTTAGAATATGTCAAAGTGTAAGAATTGGGGTTAGGTAAATATTGTAAATAAATTAGTACAGTGAGTATAAAAAATGTTAGTGAGTATAAAAACTGTGAGTTTAAATACTTCTGCCTTTTAAAGCATCTTGATGAATCCAATCGTCAAGCTGAAACAAGCAGTTGGACTCAAACCACAATGGAGTCTGGAGTAATTCTTGTCACACAGTGTGTTTGTTTATCGTCTCTGTAGAGTTTATCGCGTGCTAAACCAGAAGTGCTATGCTGCATTTGCATTTGTTTTTGTACTGCCGTTTTCACATTGTTCATTGTTGTTAGCAAACCCATAATGTCACAGCATGCAGTTATATCCACGCTATAAGTACTGCAGAGGTGTGTGTGAAGTTTGAATGAGTTAGAAGATAGTTGTTAAACTCTGACCAATTAATGGTTGATAGAGTATTGCCCCTCAGCTAGTGTGGCACGTTCAGATATAGAGCCGACTCAGTATCGTACCATTCAACACTCCCTGCTTCAGACAAGATCTCTAGTTTGTGAAGAGACAGGGTCATACATTATGACTGAAACCAGTCATTTTGCTCCAGCTAACCGTTTTGACATGGTCCAACAAGCTGGATTGTAACCTGGCTACACTGAAGATGCTCGGTATTCAGAAGAGGATTTGTTTATATACCCCGGATGCAGACTAGTTATTCTAACCTGCTATTCCTGATTTACAGTGTGTCTGTGGCGAAAGGATTCTGTCTCCAAAACCAAATGAGAACAATCTTAAGATTTTGGAAAAGTAACAAGGCTCATATACATTGTAAGGTGCCCAGAGCAGTTTGACAGTTTTAATTTTGACACAATAATTTTTTTAAAACTCAAAGTCTGTCTGGAAACATCCAAAATACACATACATTGCTCAGATGTTACCTGGTATATAGCCTTACATAATATATTGGCAAAACTTCGATTGACAACAATCAGACAATGTGATAATTTTGGTACAGCACATCCAGTCATCTGAATATTAGCTGTTGTCAAATACAGAAGTAAAAAAATATATACAATCATCTTTCCCAAAAAGTGATTCATTCTACATCACCTCACCTGATTGGTTGCCAGCTGTAACTCTATTGTTAGGACTGAAATGAGATCGTATAGTGATTGTGGACCGGTTTGGCTTTTTTTACCACCCTGTCACATATATTTATGACCAATGTCAGAAGGGTAAAGCCGCCTGCCAATCCAAAGCTGTGACATTTAAATTTTACAACATTCCTCGGACATTTTTACAATCTATTCACATCCAAAGCCCCAGCTTAACGACACCACTGACACACAGTAGCGTGACAAAAGAAAGCATTTGCCACCTTCCATTACGTATCCCTTTCCTTCATAATTTTTGTTTTATTATAATGAAATAATGACTAGATATTTGGGACATGAATACTGATATTCATTAGCCCTGCTGTTGCCATCTGCAGTCTTTCAAACCAAAACATCTTGACTTTTGCAAGCTCACGTATTCTATTTATTTGAAACAAAAAGGCATTTAAAGTCATGTTGAAATGTTTAATATTAAGACTTAGTATCTTCTGAAACTATAATTAGTGTTGTTGTTCATTGTTCCAAATATTTTTAACATCTAAGGTAGGACGGAAGTGTGGGTATTCAAACATATATTTTTTGCATAATTTAATCTCAATTATGGAATACAAATGCATGTGATTACATTTATTAGGCCGATTGTTTATATTGAATTTTATTATTTAAATAAATTCTGAAAGTTTAAACCAACTTGATACATACTTTTTTGTGTCATTAATAATGTTTTGTGTTGTTTACACTGTCTCAACATCTGGAAATATTCTAGTATTATAATTTGAAGGTGTTATATATAAGATATTATAGTAGCGTAAAGCAGCAACTCTATAGAGTCAATAAAATTTGTTCACAGTTGCGTTGATGAGCCGTTACATTAGACAGTGTCTACAGTCGACAGAATTCTCTTATTTGCTCGTAATGACAATACAATTGTTAGTCGTTCAACATGGTTAATATACCTCTTTTCATGAGTGAAGGAACGAGGAGGAGAAACTCATAATTTCCCCTGTGACTTTTGCTTTTCAATTAAGTGTACTGTAACTTAACGATGTTGAAGATTTGGCATAACAACTGAGGCATTTAATGTTTTCAAACAAACAATGAACTTATTTTAAGATTAAACGATTTTATGAATTGCATTGCTCAAAGAAGTACACAGCATTTAAAAAAATAATCCAATTACAATATAGAAACTGCAAAAAGTGTAGGCAGACATTTTCTTAAAGTCTCTTATACAATTGTGATGGTTATTATAGACCAAACATAAACAGATACCATAGAATTATTTTCTCACGGTAAACATCGCACACAATCATGGAAATCGGTACTCATCTGGGCAAGACGTACGTGTGCCCATTGTAGGCAGTGTTAACTCTGGACCGGGGTCTCCATGGATACTGACTCTCTGTGGTTACCTGGTTACCCAGTCTCATACACTACAGGCTGTGACGGTGTTGTGACACATTCCTTCACTAACCATCATTAATATGTTCTGGAGTCTGGAGCAGGAAACAAGTCAAGTTCATTCAATCTATCAAATGTAATTTATAAAGCAATCTTTACAAACACCCAGTCTGAAACTCAACAGAGCACGCATCAACAAGTTAACAGACAGTGGCTAGGAAAAACTCCCTAATGGGTCGAATTTAGCTGGCCAGTCGTGTTCTGGTTATGCCGGTGTGAACCATTAGTTAGGTTAATACAGAATAAATGCATATGTGTCAGGTCTGATGCATACTGTCTCGGCCAATCAATGAGGGTTTGGCCCCAAACAGCATTCAGAAAGATGACATACCAGGGACATTTGTCACAGTTCAAATTATCATTTGAAAAAGCCACCGCAAGTTATTCGTAAAAAAAAAAAAAACCTCACTGTCTGTTGCGTTTGATGTGTGTGATATGTGTGTGATGTGTGTGTGATATGTGTGTGATGGGTGATGTCTGATGTGTGTGATGCAGTTTTACACAACATAACTAGCTTAGGAAAAAAATGAAAGTCCCTTGTAAAGACAGTGTATATTTACTTTATTATAAATCTACACATTTATGTGTCAGCTGTCGAATAAAGCAGCAACAGTCCATCTGGGTATATTCAAGGTGGCTTAAATCTTAAACCAAATTGTTTTAAGTTAAAATGTAAAAATGGCTGGACGTTGTACAGTACTTCTACAGCACAATGTTGTGTTAAAGTCCGTAGGGTTTTGACGTAGGGTTTTGACTAAATGACTTTATTTATGGTACCATTCTCACCTTACACGACAGAACACATTGTTGTTGGCTGTTTGAAGCAGATATAATGTTATGTACCGTGCCCTGTGGTTGAATTAATTAAAGTGGAGAGGTTGCTTCTTCCTCGGGGATACAATAGAATACAAACACCAAGACAGTTTGTAATTTGCCCCAAAATGTGTCTGGGATCCAGCGTTTTTCGAACACAACTTCCAGACAGGAATTAGCTTCCTCTAACAATGATGCTTCAGGCTCTTATAAAGCTTTGGCATTCTGTCCTCTCTGATCTATTCCCGTACCGTTGGCAATTACAGTGCCACCAGGTACCTGTGGAGCCACTGGAAGAGAGAGAGAGAGGAGAAGAAAAGAGAGAGGAGAAGAAAAGAGAGAGGAGAAGAAAAGAGAGAGGAGAAGAAAAGAGAGAGGAGAAGAAAAGAGAGAGGAGAAGAAAAGAGAGAGGAGAAGAAAAGAGAGAGGAGAAGATTACCAGCAACAGTGTCTCTTCTACCAAGTCAGAGATTCCATGAAAAGCCCAGTGATCTGTTAGTACTCCTAAAAAGTATTCAGTCAGAGAGTAACAGAAGCCCAGTGATCTGTTAATACTCCTAAAAAGTATTCAGTCAGAGAGTAACAGAAGCCCAGTGATCTGTTAATACTCCTAAAAAGTATTCAGTCAGAGAGTAACAGAAGCCCAGTCATCTGTTAATACTCCTAAAAAGTATTCAGTCAGAGAGTAACAGAAGCCCAGTGATCTGTTAGTATGTTAGTACTCCTAAAAAGTATTCAGTCAGAGAGTAACAGAAGCCCAGTGATCTGTTAGTACTCCTAAAAAGTATTCAGTCAGAGAGTAACAGAAGCCCAGTCATCTGTTAATACTCCTACAAAGTATTCAGTCAGAGAGTAACAGAAGCCCAGTGATCTGTTAGTACTCCTAAAAAGTATTCAGTCAGAGAGTAACAGAAGCCCAGTGATCTGTTAATACTCCTAAAAAGTATTCAGTCAGAGAGTAACAGAAGCCCAGTCATCTGTTAGTACTCCTAAAAAGTATTCAGTCAGAGAGTAACAGAAACCCAGTCATCTGTTAATACTCCTAAAAAGTATTCAGTCAGAGAGTAACAGAAACCCAGTCATCTGTTAATACTCCTAAAAAGTATTCAGTCAGAGAGTAACAGAAGCCCAGTGATCTGTTAATACTCCTAAAAAGTATTCAGTCAGAGAGTAACAGAAGCCCAGCGATCTGTTAATACTCCTAAAAAGTATTCAGTCAGAGAGTAACAGAAGCCCAGTGATCTGTTAATACTCCTAAAAAGTATTCAGTCAGAGAGTAACAGAAGCCCAGTGATCTGTTAATACTCCTAAAAAGTATTCAGTCAGAGAGTAACAGAAGCCCAGTGATCTGTTAATACTCCTAAAAAGTATTCAGTCAGAGAGTAACAGAAGCCCAGTGATCTGTTAATACTCCTAAAAAGTATTCAGTCAGAGAGTAACAGAAGCCCAGTGATCTGTTAATACTCCTAAAAGGTATTCAGTCAGAGAGTAACAGAAGCCCAGTCATCTGTTAGTACTCCTAAAAAGCATTCAGTCAGAAAGTAACAGAAGCCCAGTGATCTGTTGGTACTCCTAAAAACTACTAAAGTGGTTAATTTTGTCTGGTATCGTCTCCAGTATTGTAGTGGTTTAACACATTTCCAAATATGGTGTTTTTTCCTTCATTTTTTATCTATTCATTCTTGGATGCTGTGGTTTTCTAAACAACCAGCATGACTTGTTTACTTTCACTTCAAAACCAGCTCTTTCTCCTTTCACATATCTTCGTCTCTCCCTTCTCGTCATGTTTTTCTCTCCATCTTCCTCTACTCTTCCCTGTTTTCTGATGCTATCTGGGGTAAATGGAAGACAATTCTAGCCAGTGGCATAACTACATCTTAATGGAGAACTGTGCAACACTTTTCACTAAGATCCTGCTTTTATGTATCAAATCTTTGGCTTTGCAAATTGGAGACTAAGGCTTCTACAACTAACAGTCGACTCCAATAATTTCATTATTGATTAGTTTGATCAATGTGAGATGCAGGAAAAGAAAACTAGAAACGTTTTTGGCGACTACTGGAAAGTCTCATAAAACACAGTTGTATATCAATCGTGTTCCTCACACTCACATATATATATAGTGTGTCCAGGTCAAATCTAACCTTCTGTAGGCATTAGCATCTTATTCATATGGGCATGTCTTTGTTTATTTCACTTTTCACCGTTCTTTCATAAATAGATTCATAATTTAGGATGGTAGATTCTAGGGCTAATCTTAGTGAATCATGTAAACAGTCAACAACATATAGCTGAAACCTAATTTTCCTAAACAAAACTCACAGTGTATCTGGATGTTATCACTGAGAGTGTGACACACACGTTTGTGTGTGTGTGTGTTTATTCATTGTGTTTATGTGTGTATGTCTTCATTGTGTTTGTGTGTGTATGTATTCATTGTGGTAATGTGTGTTTGGTTTCATTGTGTTTGTGTGTGTGTATGTATTCATTGTGTTTATGTTATTCAGATGCACAATGTAAATCAGTTAGTTAGTTGCACTGCAGTCTCTTTCACATCTAGTCAAACTGGAATGCTGTTATTATTTCCTGTGAATGAACTTGTAAACGTGATGTGATGCCGATCTTTTGTTCCAGACTCCCCGCCATGGAAGAAGTTAAAGTCCGTTACTAACACTTAAGCACAGATAATATCCCAAATTAATTAAATGAGTTCCTCATTCAATTAAATTTGGAGTGGGGCTAAGGGCAGATTAAGGCTTGTCTTGGTCCGTGACTACCCCAGGGGAAACCTCAGATTGATATCTTTTGTTGATGTCAGATTCTAGAGTGTGTGGTAGTTTAATATGTCCTGTTATGACAAAGTATAGGGTTTAGTGTGTGTGGTAGTTTAATATGTCCTGTTATGACACATTATAGGGTTTAGTGTGTGTGGTAGTTGAATATGTTCTGTTATGACACATTATAGGGTTTAGTGTGTGTGGTAGTTTAATATGTCCCGATATGACAACTTACTTTTCTTTTCTGTGTAGAAATAGTAATGACATCTACAGTAAATGGATTTCAGGATACATGATTTGACACACATTCTTCTTCAGAAATGTATTTGCTCTGTCTGTCTGAATGCCTCTCAGAACGAACATACAGTGTGCGGTGACTGTCTAACTTATGTGGTTGGCATGGAAACATGCAGGGTTAAAGCATCTGACCAGCATTGGAAAGGTTGTTGGGTTGAAAATGGTTTGTTCCTAAACAAGGGGGTTGACCCTAACTACTACTAGAACATTGCTAATCTGAGCCTGGATTTATATTTATACTTTACTTGTTGCGTGTTAGAAAATATCCAATACATTGATGGTGGTGGGTGGGTTACACAGTTTAGACAGTTCAGGTGTTTTTTAACAGCTTCAGGAAACACATGCATCGTATATAAATGACTGAAAATACTTTAGTCCAAAATATAGACTTTATTGATATTACGGAACACGGTTTCATTTGAAAATGATTAATTTGATTTCTGGAAACTTCTGTTGACCTTTTGCATGTAATCGTCTACTAGAGTCCCCTGGCTGTGTGATATCTTGTATATTGTCTTATCTTCTACAGTCCCTGAAGTGTTTTATCTCAGATACTTCCTTATAAGTGTGCACTTATTATAGAATTTTAGTATGCATCTGAGACCGCCAGGTGCTGGTGGGCACAATTACGAACACAATTTCTGCAGAATAATTGTTCCTATTTGTGATCGGAGCATTAAGTTGTTCTGAGAAATGAGAGTTAATGGGAGAACCTGCTGAGATCACAGCATGAGGGAAAGAGATGGACAGAGCCATCTGCTACTAGAGGCAAGGCTGCTCATTTCTCTGTGCTGTGGTTAAAGTAAAGAGGCTGCTCATTTCTCTGTGCTGTGGTTAAAGTAAAGAGGCTGCTCATTTCTCTGTGCTGTGGTTATAGTAAAGAGGCTGCTCATTTCTCTGTGCTGTGGTTAAAGTAAAGAGGCTGCTCATTTCTCTGTGCTGTGGTTAAAGTAAAGAGGCTGCTCATTTCTCTGTGCTGTGGTTAAAGTAAAGAGGCTGCTCATTTCTCTGTGCTGTGGTTAAAGTAAAGAGGCTGCTCATTTCTCTGTGCTGTGGTTATAGTAAAGAGGCTGCTCATTTCTCTGTGCTGTGGTTATAGTAAAGAGGCTGCTCATTTCTCTGTGCTGTGGTTATAGTAAAGAGGCTGCTCATTTCTCTGTGCTGTGGTTAAAGTAAAGAGGCTGCTCATTTCTCTGTGCTGTGGTTATAGTAAAGAGGCTGCTCATTTCTCTGTGCTGTGGTTAAAGTAAAGAGGCTGCTCATTTCTCTGTGCTGTGGTTAAAGTAAAGAGGCTGCTCATTTCTCTGTGCTGTGGTTAAAGTAAAGAGGCTGCTCATTTCTCTGTGCTGTGGTTATAGTAAAGAGGCTGCTCATTTCTCTGTGCTGTGGTTAAAGTAAAGAGGCTGCTCATTTCTCTGTGCTGTGGTTAAAGTAAAGAGGCTGCTCATTTCTCTGTGCTGTGGTTATAGTAAAGAGGTTGCTCATTTCTCTGTGCTGTGGTTAAAGTAAAGAGGCTGCTCATTTCTCTGTGCTGTGGTTAAAGTAAAGAGGCTGCTCATTTCTCTGTGCTGTGGTTATAGTAAAGAGGCTGCTCATTTCTCTGTGCTGTGGTTAAAGTAAAGAGGCTGCTCATTTCTCTGTCCTGTGGTTATAGTAAAGAGGCTGCTCATTTCTCTGTGCTGTGGTTATAGTAAAGACACTGCTCATTTCTCTGTGCTGTGGTTATAGTAAAGACACTGCTCATTTCTCTGTGCTGTGGTTAACATAAAGACGCTGCTCATTTCTCTGTGCTGTGATTATTCAGTTATTCAAATAATTAACAATTTGATGGAGAGCTAGTTAGTGTGAATATAATTATTAACTTAGTAGCAATTCTTGGACTAATGCCACTTCTGTTCACTATATCAACCAGGAACACCAGCGTATATATCTTCATAATGATGATCTTTGCTGTTCCTTTGTTGTTCTAGCATATGATGAAAGGCTCCACAGTTCCTAGCATCTGCACAGGCCGGCCACTGGGAATAGATTGAAATAGGTG
This sequence comes from Dallia pectoralis, assembly GCA_029465975.1. Classification (NCBI taxonomy): domain Eukaryota; kingdom Metazoa; phylum Chordata; class Actinopteri; order Esociformes; family Umbridae; genus Dallia; species Dallia pectoralis. The sequence continues at coordinate 1,156,430 of CM055755.1, read as the reverse complement.
ATTCATAAAGGCACGGAGATGCTAGCACTAAATGGAATTACACTTTAGATTATATTGAATTTGTTAACCTTTATTATGAAAGTAATTCATTAGAGACGACGTTTTCATTTACAGGTGAGCTCTTTGAATATAGTGTACATGCTGTGCCCTACAAATAATATCTAAATGTAACTATATATATGTAACTCTTTCCTTAGAAATAGTTAGTCACTGCATTTTCAACCTGGCCATTGGCCACTGGGTTTGGTTTTGTTTCCCCGTGAATCCAGGCAACAAATTTCAGGAGAAAGATGGAAGCATTACTTTTCATACTAAATTCCAAACAAGCAGGGGTCTGGAGAAATCAACGTGTCTCGTATTGTCAGAACCGTTTAGCATTTAAAAATGTGAGGTTGTGATTCAGCATTAGAGACAACTCATAAGCTGTCTGAATGTAGATGCGGTCTGAATGTAGATGCTGTCTGAATGTAGATATATGGTTATATGTGCTGTCTGAATTTAGATGCATAGTTATATGTGCTGTCTGAATGTAGATGCTGTCTGAAAGTAGATGCTGTCTGAATGTAGATGCTGTCTGAATGTAGATGCTGTCTGAATGTAGATGCTGTCTGAAAGTAGATGCTGTCTGAATGTAGATGCTGTCTGAATGTAGATGCTGTCTGAATGTAGATGCTCTCTGAATGTAGATGCTGTCTCAATGTAGATGCTGTCTGGATGTAGATGCTGTCTGAATGTAGATGCTGTCTGAAAGTAGATGCTGTCTGAATGTAGATGCTGTCTGAATGTAGATGCTGTCTGAAAGTAGATGCTGTCTGAATGTAGATGCTGTCTGAATGTAGATGCTGTCTGAATGTAGATGCTGTCTGAAAGTAGATGCTGTCTGAATGTAGATGCATGGTTATATATGCTGTCTTATGGTTATATGTGCTGTCTTATGTGTGAGCATCAGTGGGAAATGAGACACACACACAATGAGACTTGTCATGCAGATCACAGAGCCGGACCACAACGTTAATAAATACCAGCAGAAATCACACAGCTTACCGGCTCCCATTTAGTACCCTACTCCCTATGTGGTTCCCTACTTCTGACCTGGGCCCCATGGGTTCCTAGCTGGTGCCCTATGTTTGGAACAGGGTGCAGTTTGGGAATATGGTCCCTGATGACACCGTGGCGGTTGGCATGACGATGTAAAATGTGACATGTTATTCAAATCAGTAACGGTGTCCAGGGAGATTCAGTATGGCCACACCCTCCAGAATAAATACATTTATAATGCAGCGGCCTCCACTACTGGCGTGGACAAGGACATGCCAGGGTTGGTCCTGAATTGCACCCTATCCCCTACCCAGCCAACCACTTATTCACCTGAGCTCATAACACACGTGGAGCCCTATGTAGGGCATAGTGTTCCTCTGGGGATACGTTGAGAGCGTCTCCTCTCAGCACGCCCTGCTGCTCTCTTGTCCTTCCCTTTTTGCCGAACAGTCGTTATGGACGACGCCGTTCCTGCTAATGTCACTGACTGTTTGCAAAAGGTTGAAGCGAGACTCATTTGGCAGCACAGATATTCCCCACCGCGCGCCGAGGATCAAGGAAAAGACATAGTTTAGTAAGATGTCAGCTCTCATGGAGGGACAGTGAGGCTGTAATATATATGGCTCTGTCACTAATGATATGCGGGTGAATAAGTGGTCTCAAGCATAATCAGTCTGTGTCTATATAATCTCCTGGGGATGGTGTTGATTAATCTTACCGGGATATGGCTAATCATGGCTAATCATGGCTAATCATGACCATCTACTTAAGCCCCTGTGAACGTCTCATCTGCTTTTGATATTCTAATACATATTCCACACTATAGTACAAAAAGTTAAGGCAAGTGGACAGACAGACAGACAGATGGACAGGTAGATGGACAGGCAGATGGACAGACAGGCAGACAGGCAGACAGACAGACAAGTAGACAGGCAGACAGACAGACAGGCAGATGGACAGACAGACAGGCAGATGGACAGACAGACAGGCAGATGGACAGACAGGTAGACAGGCAGACAGACAGACAGGCAGATGGACAGACAGACAGACAGACAGGCAGACAGGTAGACAGACAGACAGGTAGACAGGCAGACAGACAGACAGATGGACAGACAGACAGGCAGACAGACAGGCAGATGGACAGACAGGCAAATGGACAGACAGACAGGCAGATGGACAGACAGGCAGACAGGTAGACAGGCAGACAGACAGACAGGCAGATGGACAGACAGACAGACAGGCAGATGGACAGACATGCAGGCAGATGGTGTGTCTGTGATCTACAACCTGCTGGTTAGGATGAGAGGAAAGAGTAAAGAACCTAGATACACCTGATATAGTGGGTTCTGTCTCTGTCTAGATACACCTGATATAGTGGGTTCTGTCTCTGTCTAGATACACCTGATATAGTGGGTTCTGTCTCTGTCTAGATACACCTGATATAGTGGGTTCTGTCTCTGTCTAGATACACCTGATATAGTGGGTTCTGTCTCTGTCTAGATACACCTGATATAGTGTGTTCTGTCTCTGTCTAGATACACATGATATAGTGTGTTCTGTCTCTGTCTAGATACACCTGATATAGTGGGTTCTGTCTCTGTCTAGATACACCTGATATAGTGGGTTCTGTCTCTGTCTAGATACACCTGATATAGTGGGTTCTGTCTCTGTCTAGATACACCTGATGTAGTGTGTTCACCTGATACACCTGATATAGTGGGTTCTGTCTCTGTCTAGATACACCTGATATAGTGGGTTCTGTCTCTGTCTAGATACACCTGATATAGTGGGTTCTGTCTCTGTCTAGATACACCTGATATAGTGGGTTCTGTCTCTGTCTAGATACACCTGATATAGTGGGTTCTGTCTCTGTCTAGATACACCTGATATAGTGGGTTCTGTCTCTGTCTAGATACACCTGATATAGTGGGTTCTGTCTCTGTCTAGATACACCTGATATAGTGGGTTCTGTCTCTGTCTAGATACACCTGATATAGTGGGTTCTGTCTCTGTCTAGATACACCTGATATAGTGGGTTCTGTCTCTGTCTAGATACACCTGATATAGTGGGTTCTGTCTCTGTCTAGATACACCTGATATAGTGGGTTCTGTCTCTGTCTAGACACACCTGATATAGTGGGTTCTGTCTCTGTCTAGATACACCTGATATAGTGGGTTCTGTCTCTGTCTCATCTGCTGATTTTATCATACGAGGGACATTTCTGTTTCAGTTTTCACTGGACCCGTCTCTGTACTACAGCAATACGCATCAGGGTTAGGGTCCTTTCAACAACACTGCCTGTCCCAAATGATGCTCCCTTCACTCAGTTTCATTGGGACTTAGGTCCAGAGTAGTGCTCTACGTGTAGTCAACAGGGTGTCATTCTGGACACGTCCAGCATGTCTTTTCCTTCTCAAGAGATCGAGATTGGAGGGGATCTTCCAGGGTCACTGCCTTTATCAGATGAAGATGACAATTGACAAGCGCTTGCAGCCTGTCAGAAACACCAGTCACACTGACACAATACTCTGTTCATCATAATAGTCTGTATTTGTCCGGATCTGGCATCACTGTGAACTGTCACTTCCCTCATATAGACATGGACACTTCAGAGTCAATATAGTAGGAAATAAAAACATGCTCACTGCTCTGATCTTCTGTCTCTTAAACATCTGACTGATTGTCTTTGGTATTCATTTTTTGGGGACAGGCCAGTCTACTTGTTCTTCTCTACCAAATATGTGTAGTTAGTTATTTTCAAACAGACTAGATATTATATGCATAATATATATTATTAATTACAATACAATTTGTGAATACTTGTTTTTATGTAAATAGATGTAATAAATGTATTCTGATGTGTTTGTTCTCCATTGTGTTGATCTGGACTGATGATGTCAGAGCATGAATCTATCTACACATTTCTACATTATATTTTACAAAACACTGGAATTTTCAGATTGTGAATGACATTGTTTTACTCTATGTGCAGTGAAACGGCAGTTGATTGAACATAAAGACAGAGTTGACAGACTGACTGATGAGAAATCAGACAGACAGAAACAACGTGTCTGCTGACAAACTCTGACTTCAATATGTCATCATAACCGTAAAGATCTTGTCATCAAAAGTAAATGGGTGATTAAAACACAACCCTAAGCCTAAACCTAAATCTAAGCCTAAACCTAAACCTAAGCCTAAACCTGATACTGACACTGGATTATTTGATTTTAGACGTAACCCATGGAAGACAGAGTGACGTGAGGTTGTACAAGTGTGTGTTTAATGTAGTTGCAAGCATTTTGAATAGGCTGAATGTGAAAAAGGATTCTCACAGTTTAGCACAGCATTTAGCTAAAATGTTATCGGCTTTCAATTTTAGCAAAAAAACCTGTTTATTTCGGACATAACCAGACAAATATTCCAATCAAATGTAACTTCATGTTGCCTCCTCGTATCTGTTGCAGACTTTACCAAAGCCGTAGGAGGGAGGCAAATGTCCTACACAGCTGTTCTGAGAATGAAATCGGACAGCTCATCATCGCTGCTGAGTTCACGGACCCGGACTCGACACGGACCCGGTTACAGTGGAGGGCTTGTAACTCTGGACTGGCCCACATCTTATTCCAGCCAGCACCAGTCAGCTCGCAATTTGCTCAGCTCTCAGGAGGAATACAGAAGTGAAGGTAAGTCAGTCAGCCAGACCAGGCTGTTGAGCTGATGAGTCAGCCAGACCAGGCTGTTGAGCTGATGAGTCAGTCAGACCAGGCTGTTGACCTGATGAGTATAAATTATATAATAAACTATCTATTTAGCTATTTGTTTGGTATATATATTGTGTATATATATATATATATATATATATATATATATATATATATATATATATATATATATATATATAGTTGCATTGGGTAGCTACAGTGACAGTTTGTATTCACCTTCTAGACACTAATTACATTAATTTAATCTTTAATCAGACATTTTCTAAATATTGCAGATTTTAGCCGCCACTTGCTTCCAATCCATAACGTTGGTATATGAGGCCTGAAGTGTACGTTATCTGGATAAAGAAAATGTATCCATGGATTACAGTTTAACGTGGTCCATGAATTGCTTTCAGGGTGAGGACTCATCAATTCTCCTTTAACGAGAGATGGTGAAACAGCCTTCCTTTGTCAATGTCCTCATCTATAGAGCAACACTACAGCAGATCCACGCATGCAGATCATTTACAGACTCACTGCACAGCCCAGACAGATGACAAAAGGGTTTCACTTCTCCGTCTGAGGAGTCTGGTGTTCCTGTAGCCTTAATGTGCCAGCAGAGTAATCACCTCAGTGTTCTGTCTCACCTGGTTCTCAGAAGATGTGGAACCGTAATGAAAAAACTCTCCACTGCTGTCTTTAGAAAGGAAGGTGAGAAAGATTGAGAGATAAGGAGGTGGGGAGGAGTATGGAAGAGGAGGCGTCAAGATGAAAGGTGGAGTAGAGGAGGGCAGATGGAGTGGATGTGAGGAAGGTGGAGGAGGTGGAGTAGAGGAGGCAAGATGGAGTGGATGTGAGGGAGGTGGAGGAGGTGGAGTAGAGGGAAGATGGAGTGGATGTGAGGAGGTGGAGAAAGTGGAGTAGAGGAGGGCAGATGGAGTGGATGTGAGGAGGTGGAGGAGGTGGAGTAGAGGGAAGATGGAGTGGATGTGAGGAGGTGGAGGACGTGGAGTAGAGGAGGGAAGATGGAGTGGATGTGAGGGAGGTGGAGGAGGTGGAGTAGAGGAGGGCAGATGGAGTGGATGTGAGGAGGTGGAGGAGGTGGAGTAGAGGAGGGCAGATGGAGTGGATGTGAGGAGGTGGAGGAGGTGGAGTAGAGGGAAGATGGAGTGGATGTGAGGAGGTGGAGGAGGTGGAGTAGAGGAGGGAAGATGGAGTGGATGTGAGGGAGGTGGAGGAGGTGGAGTAGAGGAGGGCAGATGGAGTGGATGTGAGGAGGTGGAGGAGATGGAGTAGAGGAGGGAAGATGGAGTGGATGTGAGGAGGTGGAGGAGGTGTAGTAGAGGGAAGATGGAGTGGATGTGAGGTAGGTGGAAGAGGAAGGAAGAAAATGAGGATGTGTTGAGACAGAGAGTTACATGAGGGTGCATGAGATATGCTGATGTTGTTCATGTTTGCTGTGATTCTGACTGATGGGACGGCTGCTTCCAGATCACTGATTAAAGGGACACTATCAAGCTGCACACACCGTTTGGGTCTGAACCAGAACCTGACAAGCTGTTAGACACATAAGGAAAGCTGCTGGTGCCTGGTCAGGCTGTAAGGGTTGGAGAGCAGGTGGGACTTCTATCAGAACCTTTTTCATTCTTTCTGGTAGCTCAGGGTACCAGCAACACCAGCTTGCCTGCAAACATTTGTCCAAGCTGGATTTATTTTTTGAAATATAACTTTCTTATAGCCCAGCCTCACTTATTGAAAGATTGTGACTTACAACATGGCCCAGAATTGTTCCTTAAATTTAATCTAAAATTATAGTTCTTTCATTCACCTTATAAATGAATAGTTTCCAGAAAATGGCAACCCTTGTTCTGCATGGAGGACTGATTGTTGATTGAACAAGTGTCAGATTCATATTCCTGGGACCAATTCTTTTGATTTTGTTTAACATGATTTTCTCAAAAATACTTTTTTGCATAAATGTGTTTAGCATTTGCGTTGTGTTTGAAAGGAATTCAATATGTCTGTTATGCAACAATGAATATTAATGTTACAGTAATATTAGGTGATATATGCTAAGGTTACAGTGGAGATCAACCGGATCCAGGTTTCATTAAATGTACCATACGAGGCAAGAAAAACTGTTCAACTAACAATGAAAAAGTGTTGCTAAAGACAAATAAATAGACATGCCCCATTGTGTGGGATGTTTAGTTTAACTGTAAATCAACTAAATCAACAGTTCCTACTATTTCAATCAACTCAATGACACTATGCTTTGTCTCATCCACACCACATATTTCCGAACTAAGATGTCCGCTAATACTAAGCCCTGCTAATGCTGAGGCTCGCTACTGCTAAGGCTCTCTAATACTAAGGCTCGCTAATACTAAGGCACACTAATGCTAAGGCTCGCTAAAACTAAGGCCCGCTAATGCTGAGGCCCGCTATTGCTAAGGCCCGCTAATGCTAAGGCCCGCTAATGCTAAGGCTCGCTAATACTAAGGCTCGCTAATACTAAGGCTCGCTAATACTAAGGCACACTAATGCTAAGGCTCGCTAATGCTAAGGCACACTAATGCTAAGGCTCGCTAAAACTAAGGCCCGCTAATGCTGAGGCCCGCTATTGCTAAGGCCCGCTAATGCTAAGGCCCGCTAATGCTAAGGCTCGCTAATACTAAGGCCCGCTAATGCTAAGGCTAGCTAATACTAAGGCCTGCTAATGCTGAGGCCCGCTACTGCTGAGGCCCGCTACTGCTAAGACTCGCTAATACTAAGGCCCGCTAATGCTAAGACTCGCTAATGCTAAGGCTTGATAATACTAAGGCCTGCTAATGCTGAGGCCCGCTACTGCTGAGGCCTGCTAATGCTGAGGCCTGCTACTGCTGAGGCCTGCTAATACTAAGGCCTGCTAATGCTAAGGCCTGCTACTGCTGAGGCCTGCTAATGCTAAGGCCCGCTAATACTAAGGCCCGCTAATGCTAAGACTCGCTAATGCTAAGGCTTGATAATACTAAGGCCTGCTAATGCTAATGCCCGCTACTGCTGAGGCCTGCTAATGCTGAGGCCTGCTAATGCTAAGGCCCGCTAATGCTGAGGCCTGCTAATGCTAATGCCCGCTACAGCTGAGGCCCGCTACAGCTGAGGCCTGCTAATGCTAACACCTGGTGGGGTAGTGGCTTGTTAATGGAAAGCAAATGTTCAGGTATGAAAAAATAACTGTGCTGTTTTAAAGACTGCTTGCCACCATGTTGACGCGTTGCTTAGCGACATGTTTAATGTTCTTCCTCTCTGCTTTCTGGTTGTTAGCGGGGCGCATCTTGCTTGACAGATGACCACATTCGGGGCGCAGTAATGCATTGTTAGCGTTCATCTTTTGCACTTCTCCTGGCAGGTCTGTTAACCTCGGAGCTGAAACAAACGGCAGGTTTCCGATGGAGCCTCGTGAAGCATTAGGACACTAAACAGGAACCAGGGTACCATTTAGGATAAAACAAAGTGTTCGATTCCTTTTCTTTAGCTGCAAATAGCTTTGTTGTAATGTGGGAGATTCAGCATGCTAGTTCTTGCTTTCTCTTTATTTTATCAGTACTCGTAGTTTATATAATTTTGGTGAGCCTTTTATTTCCCTGGTGGAACTGTAATCTGCTGACAGAGGCTGCTGAGATTACAAGTCCTCCTGGTGAGAAAAACCAAGGCCATTTTTGTCAGATCATCATTCTTAAATGGTGAGAGAACCGAGTTGCTAGTCCTTTATAAGTAAGCATGCTCTATCTCCTATCTCCTGTCACGGTACCGTATGAATTCTTGGATTTAGCTCATTTGATTTTCAACCAATGCTCTACATTTTTTGTTAATTAACACTGACAAAAATGCCTAGGTTTTCATAATATGCTGCACAGTTTCACAAAATTTACAGCATAAAATAATCTATTAGAAAAGTCCCGAAAGTTAAAACAAAAGTCCAGAGTTAACACAAGTACAAATTACAAATACATTTAACTTAAGATAAGTTAACAAAATATAAACGAAATGAAAGTCACCAGTGTTCAGAATGTATTATGGACAGCAGTGTTGTCAAATGGACTCCAAGGTGCAGTTTGGAACACAGCACGTATAGGCAGTCGTTTTAATCTTCTGTGTATTGAAGACTTTTCGTTATTCAGTCCTGGTTTAATTACTCCTGAACTCTGTTTGCCTGCCTTTCCAACACACAACCAGACATGTCTCTGTTAGGTCCGTAATGGCCTTTGTAGCTTTCCTACCTTCCATTGTGTGGAGAATAATGTACAACCTCACCTGCGACCAGCCAATAAATGATCCAGGTGCAGGTGTAGGTATGGCTCCCATTTGCTCAGCTTCCTGGCGGGTTCTGACGGGTTTCCTGGCAGGTTCTGACGGGTTTCCTGACAGGTTTTCCTTCTGTTCATAGCACCTTCAGGGCGGTTGGAAATTGCAACGGGTCCTTGGTGGAGGTTAAGATCAAGGCGAAGTCATGAGTTGCTTCTAAAAGCAATTTATGGTGAATGAGGCTAGTACTTCTGGGGCGCTAGTGTTTCTACGAGCTCAGCATTTCTGTTGGTACGATGGTGGACATCTTGAAGCAGGAGGGGACAGCTGGAAAAGCAAATGTTTGACTGCACCAGCATCTTTCCCACTCGTTCATCTGAGGGTACGGTCAGAGACGCTCGAATGTTGGCTTGTGAGTTCAATGCTTATTTAAATTGTGCGGAGGACTTAGACATTTTTCTCCAGAGGCCATATTTGGGTTTTGGTCCAGAAACTGAATGGATTCCTGGTTAGAATCACTGAGATGACCAGTTCACCCCACCATCTGAGATGACCAGGTCACCCCACCATCTGAGATGACCAGGTCACCCCACCATCTGAGATGACCAGGTCACCCCACCATCTGAGATGACCAGGTCACCCCACCATCTGAGCAGGTTTTCGGAGGGATAAGCACATTTCTAGTCCCTGAATCCTACAGTAGATACTGACAGACCCAGAGTTAGATACTGACAGACCCAGAGTTAGATACTGACAGACCCAGAGTTAGATACTGACATACCCAGAGTTAGAGACTGACATACCCAGAGTTATAGACAGACAGACCCAGAGTTAGATACTGACAGACCCAGAGTTAGATACTGACATACCCAGAGTTAGATACTGACATACCCAGAGTTAGATACTGACAGACCCAGAGTTAGATACTGACATACCCAGAGTTATAGACAGACAGACCCAGAGTTATAGACAGACAGACCCAGAGTTAGAGACAGCGTTTATCTGTTTGTATTAGAGACAATGGATGCTTATTAGAGAGCTCTTCTGTGACACTGCTCAGATTACAACGCTGATGATTGCATCTAATTGGTCAGCTTCAGTTCTGCAATCATCCATAGGAATTTACAGGAAGGTTTTTAGCTATTCTCTGCTCATAATTACAATCAAGAAAGACAAAAGTCAAGCAATTTACATTTGTTTGCATGGCTAATTTATTAAGAATTACTAGTTATAATATACAGTACCAGTCAAGAGTTTGGACACACCAACTCATTAAAGGGGATTTCTTTCTCTATTTTCCAAATAGTATAATAGCAAAGACATTAAAACTATGACATAACTAATTCTGCAGCCACATTCTCTCCTGTACTCAGACTACAGCCACATTCTCTCCTGTACTCAGACAGAAGCCACATTCTCTCCTGTACTCAGACTACAGCCACATTCTGTCCTGTACTCAGACAGAAGCCACATTCTCTCCTGTACTCAGACAGAAGCCACATTCTCTCCTGTACTCAGACTACAGCCACATTCTCTCCTGTACTCAGACTGCAGCCACATTCTCTCATGTACTCAGACTACAGCCACATTCTCTCCTGTACTTAGACTACAGCCACATCCTCTCCTGTACTCAGACGAAGCCACATCCTCTCCTGTACTCAGACTGCAGCCACATTCTCTCCTGTTCTGTGTTGTAGCCTGCGGCTGATTCGTCATCTAACTTAATGAGCTGGTCGTTGGAGAGGGACGTGCTCCGGAAGCCGGGCTGAACAGAGCTGGAGGCCACAATGTCTAGGATGCATCCTAACACTGTATTTTATGTATAATACACCTGTTGTGACCAATTGAAGTGCACTATGAGGGGATTGGGGGTGTGATTTGGGATGGTAGTCTGGAACCATGGAGTGATTATGGGATGTTTATAGTGGAATAGCAGATGGAACAGACAGCAAACAGCTTTAGTCCTAATACATTGGGATACATTCATTAGGATTACATTAATTTAGATTACAAATTTTAGGATTACATTCATTAGGATTACATTCATTGGGATTACATTCATTAGGATTACATTAATTTGGATTACATACATTAGTATTACATTCATTTAGATTACATACATTAGGATTACATTCATTAGGATTACATTAATTAGGATTGCATTAATTAGAATTACATACATTAGGATTACATTAATTAGGATTACATTCATTAGGATTACATTAATTAGGATTACATTTACTTGGATTACATTAATTAGTATTACATTTATTTGGATTACATTCATTAGGATTACATTAATTAGTATTACATTTATTTGGATTACATTCATTCAGATTACAAACATTCAATCACTAATTGAACCCAGGGCCCAACCAACACTTAATTTTAATTCTGACACAGTTAATTTTGTAGGGTGCTGGGGGCTCACACACTGGGCACCCAACCATCAATTAGAGTGCATTGTCTTGCTCAAGGCTGGGGTATTAGATTTAAACACCGTTTGGTTATTGGTCAGATGCTGTAATGGCTAGATGCCCCCCTTGAGGTACCTGCATATCTCACTAATGCTTTCGATCTACCTCTCTGTCGATGTGTTAATTCTAATTCCTACCAAGCCAAACAAATGACTCCCTCCTGTCCAAACAGAGAGGTTACCTGATGTGATTCTGCCCACAGCTCAGGCACAATGACTGTAGTAGATACATCAGCTACATATCTGGCTGATTCCTCCTACTGAGTGAGAGGGATCAATTCACACAGTTGGGGGGCATTTATCTGTATGACTAAAAGGGGTTGGCCTAGACTGAGAGGCTGCTAATTGCTGTGATTCACATTGAGCCGATTCATATTGAGCTGGCTTACATTGAGCTGATTCATATTCAGCTGGTTCGCATTGAGCCGATTCATATTGAGCTGTCTTACATTGAGCCGATTCATATTCAGCTGGTTCGCATTGAGCCGATTCATATTGAGCTGGTTCGCATTGAGCCGATTCATATTCAGCTGGTTCGCATTGAGCCGATTCATATTGAGCTGGTTCGCATTGAGCCGATTCATATTCAGCTGGTTCACATTGAGGCGAATCATATTCAGCTGGAAATAAAAGAGAAAGCCACCTTGAACCTGTCAGAACCTGTCATCCTCTTGATGTCTTCCTCATTGGTGAGGTCTTCTATGAGATGTTATTCAGCCCCTTAATGTTCAATGTGACCCAGGTGCCCATATGCCAGATCTCTAACCATGTCTGACCTGTACGCAAGAGGGCAGCGCCAACGTGGAAACGACCATATGGCTGTCCTCGTATGCCACCCTGCCAGGACCTTTGGGAGGATTACAGATCTGTTTAAAGGGACACTGGGGACTTTATTCCCTGAGGGCCCTGGATCCTTTCAACTGGATTGATAACTTTAATATCTGGCTGAAGGCTCACTGCACTTTACAACATGCTTTGTTTTGAGTCAATTTTGATTTTCCCTGAGACAAACTGCCTCCCGTCAAAACAAACGTTTTACATCCAAACCATAACTGACAATACGAGTGTTATGTATATTTTTGCTATTATTTTTTATTTATATATTCTTAACAGATTCTATGTCCAAATATCTTATTGGATTTTTGTCTGTCATTCATTCAAGTTTAACAACATTAGGGGATTATGATAATATCTAATCGACCAGATACCAAACCTATTGGTGTGTTTTCTTTGATCTTATTTGTTCGTCGTGGTTACAGTGCTGCCGAACATGGGAATATCCTCGCATATCCTGTATCTTGTAAAAATGTTTAGACTTTTTTTAGTTCACAAATAGGAATGTAAAGTGTATTGTTGAAAAAGCACTGAAGTACCTTAATGCTTCAGAATTAAGTGAATGTGCCTTAGCTTCTATCTGTGATATGTTTCTACCTGTGATATGTTTCTACATGTGATATGCTTATACATGTGATATGCTTCTACCTGTGATATGCTTCCACCTGTGATATGCTTCTACCTGTGATATGCTTATACATGTGATATGCTTCTACCTGTGATATGTTTCTACCTGTGATATGCTTCTATCTGTGATATGCTTCTACCTGTGATATGCTTCTACCTGTGATATGTTTCTACATGTGATATGCTTCTACATGTGATATGCTTCTACCTGTGATATGTTTCTACATGTGATATGCTTCTACATGTGATATGCTTCTACATGTGATATGCTTCCACCTGTGATATGCTTCTACCTGTGATATGCTTATACATGTGATATGTTTCTACCTGTGATATGCTTATACATGTGATATGCTTCTACCTGTGATATGTTTCTACCTGTGATATGTTTCTACATGTGATATGCTTCTACATGTGATATGCTTCCACCTGTGATATGCTTCTACCTGTGATATGCTTATACATGTGATATGCTTCTACCTGTGATATGTTTCTACCTGTGATATGCTTCTACCTGTGCTATGCTTCTACCTGTGATATGCTTCTACATGTGATATGCTGTTACCTGTGATATGCTTCTACCTGTGATATGCTTCTACATGTGATATGCTGTTACCTGTGATATGCTTCTACCTGTGATATGTTTATACATGTGATATGCTTCTACCTGTGATATGCTTCTACCTGTGATATGTTTCTACCTGTGATATGCTTGTAAATGTGATATGCTTCTACCTGTGATATGCTTCTACCTGTGATATGTTTACATGTGATATGCTTCTACATGTGATATGCTTCTACATGTGATATGCTTCTACCTGTGATATGTTTCTACATGTGATATGCTTCTACCTGTGATATGTTTCTACCTGTGATATGTTTCTACCTGTGATATGCTTCTACCTGTGATATGCTTCTACCTGTGATATGCTTCTACCTGTGATATGCTTTTACCTGTGATATGCTTCTACCTGTGATATGTTTCTACCTGTGATATGCTTCTACCTGTGATATGCTTCTACCTGTGATATGCTTCTACCTGTGATATGCTTCTACCTGTGATATGCTTTTACCTGTGATATGCTTCTACCTGTGATATGTTTCTACCTGTGATATGCTTCTACATGTGATATGCTGTTACCTGTGATATGCTTCTACCTGTGATATGCTTCTACCTGTGATATGCTTCTACCTGTGATATGTTTCTACCTGTGATATGCTACTACCTGTGATATGTTTCTACATGTGATATGCTTCTATCTGTGATATGCTACTACCTGTGATATGTTTCTACATGTGATATGCTTCTACCTGTGATATGCTTCCTGATTGTCTAAATATGTTACCATAGCAACTTCACCAATCACATTGGAAACAAGTCCTGAAATGAAAGCTCCCATAAGGATGGGAAAACTAATCAACAGAAACAAACCGCAGGAAGGCAGCACTGGAAATCACACATCCACTTTAATATTTTAAAGGAGCATCTACAATAAAAACGACAAGTAGAAAATTAAACATGCTTCAACAACTAATTTCACTAAATTGATTTCTGCCATCCTGAATTTTTATCTGGTTTTGTTTTGCCCTGACACGCGGTAATATATCCACCTCTCTCTTAGCGTCATGTTTGCCTACTAATACATGAGAACGCCGCAGTTTATTTGAATGACCAGATTAAGTCTCATGTTGTTTCCCACCATGCTGGGTCGTCTAGTCCATATTGATAAAGAACGAACCGATGAGAACATCCACTGATATGCAGATGGATTTTAAACTCTGATAAACTGAAATGTCTGTTTTAGGACCCAATAAGGAGAGTGATTGCCTTGTTCTGGTTGCTAGCTCTTTGGAATTTCATATTGGGTGTCTGTAAAAGCATCTGCAACAACGGATGGTGTAACAAGTGTTTTTACAAAAGACATTTGATTGATTACTCAAGCTGGTACTAAACCAGAAGTCATCTACCTGTCCACAAACTATACTTTTTCAAAACAGTATTTCGATGAGCTAGCTTTTAGCTGAATCATATATATATATATTTATATATTAGATATATATTCTAGTGGCACATTAACAGAGCACTTTCAATGGCATCTTTGCCCTCATCAATTATAGATCTACCACGCATTTGGAAAGTATTCAGACCTACTTACTCCGCATTTCTTTGTGTGCAGCTATTTGGGAGAGCTTGTTGGTTAGGTGTTCTAGGTCCTAGGTTCTATTCACACCAAGAACCATGTCAGAAATACAAACCCTCACTACTGTATTTCACTCTGGATAATTGTGTCAGATAAATGACAAACAAATAGAGAACATCTAAAGACAATACCCCACGATGAAAAATAAATGTTCATGGCATTTGGCGATATAAAACGACTTTAGTCTGTACTTTGAGCATCTATATTGAGTGTGCCACTAGCAGATTTGCACACCTAGATATGGGCAGTTTCTCCACATCTACCTAGTAGATTCAAATCAGATGGGATAGAGAGTGTTCACCCCACAAACATGATATGGTTTCTGGATTATCCTGGGCCACTCAAGGAACAGAAGAACCTCACATTTTTGTTGTCCAATCCTGACCTGTCTTCTAGTCCCTGCTGTTGAGAAGCACCCCCACGGCATGACTCGTATGCCTCCAGGGTTCAGCTTTTTGTTTTTCATATTAACATTACAAGCCTTTTAATTTACCATAAAGGCCTGACTGATGGAGTGCAACTAGCATGGTGGCCTGTATGGTAAGCTCTCTCATCTTTACAGAAAATACCTCTGAAGCTTTTTAGCTTTTAGAGTTAGAGTGCCCTTTTCGGTCACCTCCCAGACTTAATTACTGAGTTTGGCCTGACAGGCAGCTCAAGGAAAATTATTGGTGGAGTCCACTCTACTTCTGGCACCTTCAGTGCTTTAACATTCTCTTTGAAACAATTTCACACTATTATATGTCGGAGGTCACTGGCAGTTTGTTGGACTTCAATGCTTGCTTGGTTTTTCCTCTGAAATGCACTGTAAAGTGTGTAACCTTTAAATAGACAGGTATGTGCTTTTCTAAATTATGTCCAATCAAGTGAAGCCATTTGTACGATTTTTACTGTACTCCATAAATACCAGCCCAAATGACCAGAAGACATCTGCAATCCATGACTCATTTAAATGTTTTAGATATTTCATTTTTATGAAACTGAGTGTCAGTTATTCTTCGCTAAATGTGACTGTCTGAGATATTCCCCAATAAAACGTGTCAGTTTGGATTGTCTTCTTTCAAATTTTGTACGTGCTTTATACATTTGAAGTGAGGAGCAAATAAAGGCGTTCGAATACTTTCTAACCTCCCTTGTTCAACGAAATGATTTGATAAATGTTTAATGCGGTTTCCATGGCCACCACGGCACTGGACACTGATGTATCAACATAAAGAACAACTTTAAAACGGATGGTGAAAAGCTCTCTGGCCTTGGAATTGTGAATATAAGTGCAGCCGTTAGTACTGGAGATAATCTTGTTTTCTCGACTAAACATCGGTTTTGGTCCCAAGGATTTACTGATGTCGTAGACGTGTATATGTCTTCATCCTTATCTCAGCTCGTTTGACATCTTTTTAACTGTATTGCAAACATAAAATGGATTTTGTATCATGTATAGTGAGTGAATATAGACAATGCCTGGATTAATTTAATTAGAAATCTATTGTACGTTTGCATTCTTTCGATGCTGACTCAGTCCACTATGTCGTTCTACTTTGCCAATGATTTGCTGATATGTGCTCCATTACATCAAGACCAATCACATTCAAACTTGGAATTTAGTGTAACAAATCAGAATTAATGTGAAATAGAGCAGCAACAAATACCAGAGAAGTACAAATGTTAGTCTTTCAATCAGCTACCTGGCAGTTTTATAATTGAGAATATCTTCACTATAGCACAACATCACCATGTGTGACATTTTTAGAACATGTGTTTAGTCGTTACCTCAGATTCTGGATCTGTCTCCTTCAGAGGGGGAGGAGTTATCTAAATGTGTGTAACTCCTCCCTGTTGTCTGTCTCCTTCAGAGGGGGAGGAGTTTGGGCCATCATTCGTCCAGGAACCTGATGACTCCATCTTTGCGTTGGAGAAAAAAGTGACGTTGAGCTGTGAAGCACGAGGCAACCCAACACCTACATACAGGTAGTGCTCTCACTCTCCATCTCCCTCCCTCTCTCCCTCTCCTTCTCCCTCCCCCTCTCTCTCTCTCTCCCTCTCTCTATCTCCCTCACTGTGACCATAACAGGAAGTCATAGGTCAAGTATCTGGAGTGGATGAACTTCAACCTCCAGGTAAGAAGATATTGAATTCAAACTAAGTTCCAAGTCAGATTGAATTTTCTTTGTCTCTCTGTTCTGCAGTTGGTTCCTTAACGGAACCAAACTGGATGTGGAGGCAGACTACCGGTACAGCTTGACCGACGGCAACTTGATAATAACCAACAGCAGCGATACGGCAGATTCTGGCAGATACCAGTGCATGGTGGAGAACAGCTATGGGATGATTCTGAGTAGAGGTGCTCTGCTACGGTTTGCTTGTGAGTATCTGAACCAATCAAAAGGCTGATTCTTAATGTGGTCCACCTCCCAATGACACTGATAACGGCCCCGAGGCTGTAATGAAAAGCTCCAAGGTTTAGTTCATTGAAGGCCGGGCTACATCCTCAGGAACCCCATGGTACCTGTTCCAAATGCACTGAGATTATGTTAAGATGGATGTGATTAGCTCTAGGCTCTCCCTGTTTCACTTAAATATAGGCTGTGTGTGTGTGGTTTCAGGGATAAATACACACACAAGGATTAAGACGGCCTTCCGTAATGACATCCTATTTCCCGGTGACTCCGTCTGATATGTAGGAAACAGGAGGGCATTTGGGATGTTGCCTCAGACCCACGTTGTTCTGACAGGCAACGCTGTGTTGAGACCAGATGCTGCTGGTGAGCTAGCCACTGTTCCTGCCTCCTCTTGAATGCTCCCATTAGCCAGGAAAGTGCACTTAAATCTGCACTAAGCTGCCTGCTTGAATGGAGGCTAAACACACCACGGGCTCATTCCCAAATGGCACACTAATCCTGGATTGCACAACGACCAGAACGCGGTGGGTCTAGTGTGTGGAATTCAGGTGGGGTTTGGGACACAGGACCGTTTCTTCTGCGAGTAAATCCTCTTTCCAAGCTCCCAAACATCATCTCAAGCTAGGGAAGCGTTCCGATCGCAGGCCCGGGGCGACTGTTCTCTGCTCGGTTCCAGTTTCCTCCAGAGTTACATCCTTATTGTCTTCAGGTCTACAGAGAGCTTACATCCCACTATTCTCCACAGCTCTGTGGGCTTCATGTGTCGTCGTGTTGTTGTGGCCTTTTGTTGGACTTTCAGTCATGCTGGTTTGGGCGTAGGTCATATGGCGCCTTATGCAGTGATTGGCTGTTACGTGGTCAGGGTTCACAGGTTCTGCTTCTGGGGGCGCAGAATGGGATTTTCCTCCCGCGTTGCGCTTTTACGGCTTGCACACTAGTATTTGATTTAAACCGTGGCGACGGGTGTCTGGAGTTGCTTCGTCTCGTTGTGTTCTCACTGTGATTTTATTGCAGGCTGTCTTACCATTGGATAATTCCTACAGTCCCCCTACTATCCTGTGTTAGTGGAGACTGACCTCAACCCTGCATGATAAAATCCATTCCAGCAGTGTCACCTTAGTTTCCCATAGATTTTTAATCACAATTCCTCTTTCCCCGTTTGCATGGATATTGGATTCCCAAGCCAAGCTACGGTGTCGGTGGTCGGGGGTGAAAGTTGCCAATATTCAGGTTGTGGACTTCTGTGTCTATAAACACATTGGGGAAAGATATCAAGATAAATGATAAAACGGCTCTGTGGAGTGTGTGTGTGCTGTGTGTGTGTTTGTGTGTGTGTGTGTGTGTGTGTGTGCTTGTGTGTGTGCTGTGTGTGTGTGTGTGTGTGTGTGTGTGTGCGTGTGTGTGTGTGTCTGTGTGTATGTGTGTGTGTGT